>JANHFL010001577.1:143799-156115 GCA_032468155.1 Oxyrhabdium leporinum | reverse complement strand
GTGTCTCTCAGCTGAAAGATGTATGGACTTTAACTCCCAGAATTCTCCAGCCAGCCATCAAGGAGTTTCCACAGAAGGTTGTGGAGAATAATAGAGCTAAGAATCTATGAGAGTTCTGGATCCAGAAGGACAGGCAGGCATTAGATAATCAACCAGACACTGTAGTAGTAGACTAATGAATAAAGACCAGAAGAGCTCGGGAAGCCAGGCAAGCAGGGCAAGGCAAGGCGCCCCTCAATGTGAGTGATGTGGAGTTGGCCATGCCCACCCAATCACATGACCAAGCCACACCCACCAAGTCACGCCCACAGAACTGGTAGTAAAAAAAATGGAATCCCACCACTGACCGTGATTCTACTCCCACCTCAGTGTCAAAGCCAACTGGTGACCTTGGGCAAGCCATTTTCTCTCAGTCTTAGGAAGGAGGCAACGACTTCTGAAAAACCTTGTCAGTGAACTGCAGGACTGTCCAGAAATCTCCAAGAATCAAACAAAACTGAACAGAAGAAAAAAATGGAACTAATGGAAATATTTCTTAAAGGGTGCTATAGTTATACTCTGGAAAATACCACATATTATATCAACGAGTTACACCATAGCACCATGAGAATTAAAAGAGAACTTGGAGACTAGCTGCATTCTTCAAAAATTATTGTCCAACATTTGCTTAAACTTTTTCAGTTCAAACACAACCCAACCTCAGTAAACAGTTATACTGTTGAAAGAGTTCTTACCATTAGAAAATGTATCCTAATTTCTTAATTAGTCAAAGTATACTCACCATACTTTCCATAATTTCCACCCATTAACATTATCCCTGCCATCCTTAGTGAAAATTATTACAAAATTTAATGAACCGTTAATTTGGTTAGCTTTTGCTTACTCTGTGTTGGGAGTCCCCAACCCTTGGGTCACGGCCCACTACCAGGCCTTGAGCTGTTTGGAACTGGGCAGCGCATGTGCCTGCCACTCATGCAAATGGACCTGTGCATGCATGTGTGCTTGCCCACCACTCACATGGAAACATCCCCTCTCCCCCCTCCGCCCGCCCCCCCTGCAAAGCCAGAAAGGTTGGGAAGCTCTGCTCTATGATATATATCTAAATTAGATTCCACACTGACAGAAGTAGTATAATGTTGTAAGGTTCAGCAATACACTTAAGTCAACAATAGGCCAAAAAGAAGAACTTAAGTGGAGGTTTAAGAAAGAATCAGCATTTAATTTGCTCAAAGCAAACCTGGGTAAACCTTTCCAAACATATACAAAAGAGATGTGAGGAAGGTCACACCTTGGAGAAGGTATGGTATCCTTTTATACCTTCAGCTTAGTACCCAATTCTGCTCCCTGGCCCATGTCTTCCTTGTAGCCCTGCATTGGCTGTGCAACAAGGAATTGGGGGGGACGGGGACGGGACGATGACTAGGTACTTAGCAACACAGATCAAAGGTATAAGTTAGAGCTGAGGTGTAAACTGTAGCAGCTCCAACCTAAGATAAATGCCAGGCTCAGCATGGTACAAAAAAACAAGATAACAGAAATTAGATCACTGATAGAAGCAAATGACAGAGGCAATTCCAATTCTTAGAAAAAGCAATTCTTACAGAAGCAAAACAGCAAGTCAAACCAATTCTGCTGATTCTACTATTATGTCCCAATAATTCTACCTATTCTATGATGATGATGATGATGATGTCCCTTCAATGTGACTATAGATATGAGTTACTATCTTTAAAAATGCAAATTTTGTTTTAACTAAGAACTCATTAGATGTTCTTAATCAGGATAGAGAATGATGCAAACATTGTAAAGTGATACAGGAATGCAGAAGTGATACATTGTAAAGTGATACAGGATACAGAAACCCACCCACCCCGATTTTCATGGTTAAAAAAAACCTGTTAATTAAACCCAAGTGCTAAATATATTTCATTGCCCTGGAAATACAGTGAAATTAACCATTATTGAATGAAGTTGTTATTGTTTACAACATGTTAGAAGCTCTTTAGAAGAGGATAGATTGCAAATTACAATGGTAACAAAATTGTTTTACTATTGTTTTATAGACAGCTTTCTTATAGAAAATGATTTGGTTATTGAGCAGGTCTGATATGATGGATTTTAAGTTAATCTTCCACAACATGGCTTGGCCATACTGTAATTCCCAGAATCCCCAGCTATAGAAGCTAAAAATTGGAATAGCTGAAAACAGTTGTTTTCTCATCTGCTTATAACAGTCTATAATAGCGAGAGAGAGAGAGAGAGAGAAAGCAGTGCTCCAGAATAGGAAGTGAAGAAAGTATTTACTGTAAACAAAATGAATGTTATGGCTCAGCTATGAGAAACAGTGTCAGTACTATTATTTTGCAAACTCTTTACATCTGTTCCAAGGTCTCTTCCTAGATGCTGTGTCAGATTTCTTTATTGAGGCAAAACAAGTATAAACTAAGAATATCTCAACATTGCCATTCTGAAAGGAAAAAGTGCAGTATCTAATGACTAAGCAAAGACTGATTAAAAGATAAGTTAATATGACAAAGAGGTCTTATCTAAACACATTCTGATTACTAGAAAACATTGCCTTCTATTTCTACCATGATCATAATGTGAAATTTCTGGCTGCCCAATCATGCAGGATTAGGTTACTTTATGAGTAGTGGAAATAGGAAGATTCCTAGACATTCCTCATTTTCTTGATGATCCTCATTCGCAGGTCATTTAATGTTACTATGTTTTAATTTATTTTGGAGCAAGGGTGGCTAGTCAAGTGCAAATGTTCCTAGTTAATTATATGGCAAACTATATGGCTCTTTCCAGGAATTAATTCTACTTTGTTGTGCTCTTAATTTTTTCTCTGGCAGTTTTAGAGATTTTATGATGCAATCGGAAATTGTATTCTGGCAGAAACAATTATTTGTACTTTGGTTTTCAGTAACTAATATTGACTTTCATAGTGATGCCTAAATTGGTCCAAATGTCATACTGCCCAAGAGGGATTCCAGAAAAAAATTGTGTAAGATATTCTGTAGGAATATTATACAAAATGTGCATTCATTGCCTTTCTTCAACAGCAAAGCTTTTTCTTGAACTGCACTGTATGAAATTGTTGGCCTCTTAGTGGAAACATAATATGTTCCTCAAATCAGACTGAGTACCAGGCATTGGAATGTAGCTAATATGGCACATTAAAAAAAATTGTAGGGTTGCAACATTAGCATCTATTCCAGGCAAATTATTTGAAATTGTAGTAAAGAAAAAATAAGCACATGAGGAACAAACTTCTTTAAAGGAAACATGCATGATTGTTTTAAGAGTGGTAACAATCAAGTGGATTGAAGTGATACTATCAGATTAAAATGATTCTTGACCTGATTCAGCAGAACTGATCTAATGAAATTATGAACCGCACACTTAGCAAGTGTACTTTGTTTGAAAGCAGCAACACAACTGCTCATATGCAATCAGTTCATTATATTTAGAAATCTATCCTATGTAGCTGGAAATCTTCAGGGCTAAACCTTTAACACTAATCCAGAAGCTTCTTTAGCCTCCACAATAAAGACAGTAGAAACTCCAAACAAGATAGATTATATAAAAAAGTAGAAAAACATATTTCAGTAGTTCCTATAAATACTTCATGTTTCCTAAACTTTGGCAGCATAATGTCAGGTAAAGGATTATTTATTTATGTATTTGTTTGTTTGTTTTCTATAGCCGCCCATCTTAGTTAATGACTCTAGGCATCTTATAATTCAATTGTTCTATTAATTGTTTACTTTGTGTTTGGAGAAACCTCTGGCTAGGATCAGTAAATGTTGAGAAGTACTTTTATAAGCGGGAAAGAATTGGCAATATTTGGTCAAGTTCAGCAGTTCGAGATATTTGTGTGCAAACCTCAGTGTAATAGAGACAGGATGTTCCAGGGAAAGTTCATGTTATTTTTTTTCCAGATGCATCAATCCAGTTATAGTCAGATAATTTTCTAAGTAGCATTTCTTCTTCTGGAAAATTCATTTCCAGAAAACTAATGGTGATTCGATCTTATTACTAAGCAGAGGAGGTGTCTAGAGTGCTGTTGAAGGAATCTTACCGGTCAGTAGTAAAGTGTATGTTTGAATATGTGTCATGGGACTTAGGTGACAAAAAGAAAACATTTTGTCATTTTTATTGCATCTGTTGAATTATGCCCAGTGACCCTTTTTAAGGCAACCTATTCCCTCTAGGGATGACGGATTTGCAAGAACACCTGAAAAGCCATTGTGAAAAATTCTCATGACTTTTGGCAGACAAAATCACTCAGATTCAAGCTAAAGCTTGTTGTCTTCCTTGAACTTTCAATGGTGTCATACCATCAGCCATAGTATCCTTCTGGATCAAAGGATTGGAGTAACAGCAGCAGCCTTTGATGGTTCTCTTTTCTCCTAAGAAGTCAAAACCAGTCTAAGGTGGAGAGGAAAGAGAGATCTACTTAGAGATGTCTAAGTGTACCACTGCACTCTAGTATTCCACTTCTCCAATAACTGCATGAAACCCCAGGAGAGGTCGACTGTCAGCATGGGATCAGGTATCTTCATTATGCTGATGATATCCAGTTATATATTTTGGCCTCATAACAAAAACGCAGTAGAAGTGCTGACCTGGGTGCTGTCAGATTTCGAATGAGGATGAGAATCTCTCCAAGGCACAGTGGCTTTGAGTCCTGGATAATTGGCTTTAATGAAAATGGAATATGCAAACTTTCTTTTGACCTCTCTAGAAGTATTCCTTAGGCAAGATGCTAGCAAAAAGAAAGGTATAAGGAAGATGTCAATCTCTAACCTAAGTTAAGTCTACAGACAATGACTCTAATTTAAAGTCAATCTTAAAATGGAAACTATAGACTGTCTGCATTATATGTGGAAGGTGTTGATGCCTCTTTACTTCAAGTGTTCAGGAACAAAGAAAATGGTTGCTCCTCTCAACTCTGAAAGCACAAAACCATCAGTGGTGTCAAAATTGATATACATCCTCTAATTTGTTTTTATAACAAAAAAAATATATAAATGCAAATTTCTTCCATAGATGTTATATGTTGCCCCTCCTCATCTTGGGTGCCATTCTGAATGTTCAAACTAACATTAGAATTGCTCTTCCCCTTCAGGATACTTTGTGGGTGTCCTGAAGGGGAAGGTCCCCTTAGGCCACCCTAATATCTAATTGTTCTGTGCCTTATTTATAGAAGAGAGTTGAAGACTCTAGGAATTGTAGTTCAGTTCATCCAGAGTTCAGCAAGTTAGGAACGGTGACCAATCAGAACATAATTACAATGGCTGCATTTTCTAGAAAAGATGGATTCCATTCTTTCTTCTTTTTAATTCATTACAGTTTTGCACTGTGATAGGCAATCAGGCAATGATGATGAGAATGCATCATATATATATATTGGATGCTATAAGTCCATGAATAGCATATAATTTAAAAAAAAAAGATGAAAGAATCAGTACTTCACAAAACAAAAATCAAAATAGCATGCAATGGAGTAAGGCTAACAGTCAATTTTCAAATTTAATAAAATAAGAATATTCCACATACAAAAATGACCTCTTCTAACTGTCTTAAAATAAAACTTCAGGAACTGGTATGACGGAAGAAATTAGTATGGCAAAGTAATGAACCTTTTGTGAATAGAGACAGAACACTTATAAAGTGTTATAAAGTTACACTTTATAAGTTACTATAAAGTTACTATAAAGTTATCTTCATTATCGTGGTTCTAGTCACTAGTCTGCCAAGGGGCACAAGTGGTATGGCTATGATACACTTCTTGAAACTTACTGAACTTATAGTGTATAATTGCAGTGTGGAAATCCAACTATAATGGAACCAAACATTTCCCTTATTGTCACTATTTCATAAATTTGTGGAAATACAATACAGGAAGAACAATGTAATTAGAGAAAAAAGCCCTTAAGTTCCAAACAAACATTGTTCACTTTCTATTCACTTTTCAATTCTAAGTCTTTTGGAAAGGCTACTGTATATACATGTATTTCTGTCTTGTATAAAATAACAGATACGATTTAGACATCCAGCAAAGGGAAGTCCATAATCTATCCTGGTTAAACTGACTCCACTATTAAACTACCCTATCTCTGAAAACACCTTCATAGCATTCAATTGGAATTTTCTGTGCTGTAACTTAGGACAATTATTCCATGTCATGGTGCTCTGAAAATATGTCTTGACTTTCTGTTGAGGTATCTCTTCTGCTAAATTCAATGGGTATCAGTCTCAGCTCCCACCAACATAGACACAAAATATCATTTCTTTTGTTAATCTTACCTTTTGCTTCCATACAAAAAGCCAGTCCCAGTTCAGGGAGATTTATAAAAAGCAGTAAAAAAAATTGTGGGGAAGAGAATTGTTGTGGAAATCTCTCTTGCAGAGATCAAAAGCCTTTAAGAGATAATCGGCTTCTCCCATAAAATTAAGTCTGTTATTAAGTAGCCGCGCCCTTTCATAATATAACAAAGGCAAATTCTATATTCCACCCTATCTTTATTTAACTGGCATCTGACTAATGCCTTGTTCTTGGAAAATTGAGTTATACAACAACAGCATACTGTAATGTCTCCTTCCTGGTCTCTTTACATAACACCCACTGATTCATTTCATTTCTCTCTGTTGAACACACATACAGAAAGTGTGTGTTCTCAGAGTTATTAAACAACTAGCCAGCTCCATTTTTTAAATCACTGATACAGATTCCAGGAGTTCTTCCAGCAGTCTATCAAGATGGTTAAGAATGGCTTCTCCTGTTACTTTTCCCCTCCCCCCCCCTAGTCACTACTATCTTTTTTCAGTTAACAAGCAGTCTTCATTTTTTCCATGTAATCAAAGATACCGTATAGTAAAGCATGTTAATGTTTATTCTTTGGCCTCACATTCTGAGCTAAATATTCAGAACATTTTTGTTGATAATATGCAAACCAGTCATGTCTACAATTCTTACGAGTACTGCAACTTATAAGTAAATAAATGTATCATGAGATGCTGCTATCTGAAAGAATAAGAGGAAGGTAAAGATATAACCATTAAATGTGTAACTGAAAGACTAGAGCACTGTTTGTTAACATGTGCTAATACAGATGCAAATTTGGAAGATCATTGAATGATTTAAAATAAATGCAGGACATCTCATTATAGAAACAGCCTGGGCATTAGCAGAACAACTTGGATATTTGCGTACAAATCAGATGGAACAGATAAGACTGAATAGTGCTCATATGCCTGCCACGATAGTAGGAAAATTCCTGAGAGCCGATCAACTCAAAGCAGCACTAAAATGGAAGCCTTAAAGAAAGTTAAGCTGTATCGTGGGAAGATCCACTTCTCACAATATAGAGAAGGAAATCCAAGATGCAATATGCATTTAAGATGGAAGTCACTATCACAAATTGTGATGGCTGCCAACTTGGACAGCTTTAAAAGGCATAATGAAGGTATAATTATGATAATTCAGTATTGCCTTTACTATTGCTGTTAGCTATTGGGACGTGCTTTGAATCACATGTCTGTTAGCAGATTTCCCATCAATACTACATCATCTTAGCTATTGTGGAAAACAGGATGCTCAATTTTGGTTAGATCCAGCAGAATTCCTCTTATGTAATTGTTATCCAGCAGATCACAGCCTCTTCATAAGTGTATTCATGCATTCCATAAAATTTTAGCATGTATGCTCTGCATTTTGTTGTTCATCAGAAAAGGTAATACTGTACCAGAAATGGTATATAGTACTAGATTTCTTGAACATCGGTGTGAAATCATTGTGCTGCGGAAATGATTATATTGCAAAATACAAATAATTGAAAGCTAATGCTGATTTCTGATGCAGTCAGATTTTGTTCAGATTGCAAAAGCATCCAGTTGACTGATGAGTTTAATAGCATAGGGAGAGATTGGTAGTTACACTTATGGTTTATAATAGAATTAATAGAACTATGGATACAATGTATAACAGAATTATGGTTCTGTTACAATTACTAGAAAAGTTGTCATTTTGTCACTACTGCAAACTCAAAGTAGTTAATATTGATTAAAGATAAATTTGCATCCTGGGGCAGGTCAGCAAAATACTGCAAGATAGGACCATTTCCCCAAGATTAGAGCTAAGAGTTGAGATATTCTGGTCCTCATGGAGGATCCTCACAGATCAACTTTAAAAAAAAATATTCATAGGTTCCATGAGTATCCTTTATAGTAGGAGGGAAAATATGGAGAAGATAGTATGTTGTACTGTATTATCCACTGTGGTTGATGAAGTCATTAGTGACAATCACAATATTAGGCTTGTCCAGAATGAAGACTCCCCCCCCTCCGATAATCAAAGTATGCAACATCTAGCGATTAATCATTCTAAAGATTCCAATTTCAATTAGCAAGCAGCAGCTTATATTGTAATTAAAGTAGCCCTCAACTAGGGTCATTGGTCTATGAACCTCATGTGTCTCATGTCTGACCCAGTCTAGGAACAATGTAATACAATCTAGTTATTTGCTTACATGATATAGAAAAAAATCTTGTCACCCTAGCCTAATGGATATAACCTGGACAATTTTAGAAAATGGCTATCCTAAATCTCTTCCGCTTCCTCTTTCCACAATCCAGCTCCAGACTGTGTTGTCTCTTGTTTTGTCCCACTCCTTAGAATGAGTTCCCTCCTTCCTGGGAACCTGCTGAATTACTGAAGTCCCTCATATCATCTCCATCTTCGTAGACAAGTTAAATCACAATTATATGCTTGATCCAAAAGATCTTGAAAATTATCCTGGTAAAAAAGATGATAGCAACTTTTTCAGTAACCACCACATACAGCTTTAACACTCAAAGTAGCTACACAATGCGTTCCAAATAGGGATAGGCATCTTGATGTTCCCTCCCCAGAAATTTTGGACTATAATCCCCAAAATCCTTTGTCACTGGTTATTCTGGCTGGACTTTATGGGAATCAAATCCCTACTTTTGGGGGGAGACACCAAGTTGTTTATCCACTATTCCAGATTGTTGGGTTGAAGTAAGTCTGCTCAAAGTTGTGGACTTCAGTCTACAGAGAGTGTCTGGCTGATCCACTTCTGAATATCTGTCTGTTGTGGACTGTATGTAATGGAATGTGCACCTGGTGAATCAGCGGATAGGAGATTTGACAACACAGAGCTTTTCCCAGGAGGAAGCAGTAAATCTCATCAGAGAGAGGCCCAGATTAAGAGAGTGTGCAGTCCCAAACTGGATGGAGGGGGAAAAGTTTAGTCCGCACTCTAGAATCTCTCAGAGTACATTAGATTAGAAGGTTATAGCTTTAGTTTGGCAAGATTGTGTAATCAAATAAAGGATTGTACTCAATTGGTTTTTGCTGTGTCGTCTTTGAGCTTGGGTCTGACAAAATATGTTTCATCCCCTCTTCCCCTGTCATCAATTCCTGCATATCTCTTATCAAGGTCTTCTTCCTTATTGTCTATAAATTCTCAACTTGGCAGCCATTTTGAGAGATTGAACTGGAAATGCCCATAACTTGCTCTCAAAATTCCAATAGAGTCTTTGGTCCAACGGTTGCTTTTCCTACTGTAATTCAGTCTACAAATGAAGTTGATAATAGATGAACTCACAGACATTTTATGGCCATGTATGGCTGCAGGCTGGGTTCTTAATTAATATTGACTTGCATTTCAGTGTGAAACTGCAGCTGCCTTCAAGCAGTAAGTACTTTAAGCAATTGAAGTTGACAATCCATAGCTGAAATCATAATCTCTGTGTTTTAACATCTGCCAGAATAATGGTGAATTACAAGCTCATTTTAAAGTTCTTTGTGATCCTGAAATGGGAGATATTATGCATTTCAGATTTACAAACTGTCAGAAAAGCATATTTTGTATCCATTCTTTCTACTACAAACAGCCTGTGTTAATTAAATTATAATTTACCCTGACACTTGAGGATAATGTCAGTATAAAGCTCTGGAAATAATTGTGTTTTTTATTCCTTCAGTACCATTAAGTTAAAAAAAAAACTTGGAAATCTCTGTAGCAGATAGAAACTAAGCTGTGAAAGTAGTTGTGTGTGTCCTAATATTGTGATAAATGAGTGGACAAAATATAAATACCTCCTGGTGAAAAAGCTTTGTTTCTTTTACTGATTGATAATACTTTCTGTTCCAAGAATATTTGCTCTAAGGAATTTGGTTGAATTGAGAAAAACATGGCAATGTCAGCCCTGGAGCCGTTTTCCCCTGGCATCAGGGCTGCTGAGTCGAGCTGTGGGAACCGGAAGGGGGAGGGAGAGATAGCTGGGGGATTGTAGCCATGATAACATTCTTTCTTCTGAGAACCAAGAACTTTCCCACCAGGTGCAAGGAGGTGGGACCTGAGACCAAACGACCCTTGGACTGTGACCTGATTGGACCATGTGACAGACTACATGGGCAGAGGAAGGAAAACTTTACTTTTAACTAGGGGGAAACCCGAGGAGGGTTTAGAGTCGGGTTTCCCCAGACGTGCCAATATGACATGGCTAATCAATCTATACTTTGAGGAACATGCCTGCCTTGGAATTTTGATTCCGTTGGGTGTGTTACTTGGATCCCTGACACATGGCAAAATGATAGGGAAATTTGGTTAAACTGAGATTTATTCTAAGAACTATGGCAGGTTTCATCTTTTGCTTCACTTTTAACTCCATTGTCTATAGCCTTGAATTTTTACAACAGTGCACTCTTTAGCCTGTATTTGAAATCCTAGAGCTGATTCCTATTGCAGCTAACTTCATATTGTCCTAACCCAACCTGATGATAATGGTGACTGTTCTATCTGTTGGATTTATATCCTGCCTTTCCTCCAGGAACTCATGGCAACACATATAGTACTCCCTTTTCCCATTCCCACCATCACCATCTCAGCAAACTTTAACGATAGATAAACACAGCTGGTGTAAGGTCACTGCATGAGTTTCCCTGGCTAAGTGTGGATTTGAACTGGGGTCTCTCAGATCTTAAGCCAACATTTTAACTATTTCACTGCATCAGCTCTCCAATTATGGAATTCAAAGTCCAAAGCACGTGAAAGCCATCATGTCTACTTTATATTATATTGTCTGCTCATTCCATCTCAGAAACCTTGTTTAATTTCAGAGTCTTCCCAGTTGACAGTCCAATGTTCAAAAAAACTATCTCTGAATGGCAGCAAGTTCTCTGATAGCTTCAGGAGCACATGGCTTTTCTTAACAAAAGGAGTTTTTAATACTATGTTTTGGATTGGATAAATCCTGCAATTGAATCGTGAATTTAATTGCTATAATGGTTAAGGCACCAGACTAAAACTAGGAGTCTGTGAGTTCTTCAAGCACAAAGTCAGCCTAAAGAGAGAGCTAGTCTTAGGAAGAAGACAAGGGCAAACCACTTCTGAAAAACCCTCCAAGAAAACTGCAGGCACTTGTCAAGGCAGTCACCATGAGTTAAAAAACCCTGATTCACAGACACAGACAAAAATATGGAGATTAATAGGTAAGCCTTGGCCATAATAACAATTATTGTGATAGTGCATGAATCACAATTTGCATTTGAGATGCCTTTCATAGCTAGATTATTCCTGTTTCTTCTGCTGTTTTTCTTCTTATCTTGATGCTGAGGATAGAACATAATTTTAATATATTCTACATTGCATATATGTATGTACATATGTACATGGGCACACACACACACACACACACTCTCACACACAAACACCTGTTAGTGAATGGTGGGTTCATTTTTGTTAAGTCTGAATCAAAACCAATAAATATGTTATATTTTAATTATATAATATATAACACATTTATTGTTTTTTATACAGATTTAACAAAAAGAACCCACCATTCACAAGCAGATGCATACTGCGGTGTATCCCTCATTGCCTAATTGTTGTCTGAACAGGTCTGTTAAGTGGTGGGCAGATAAGATGAAGAAATGTAATGAGATTTTTGCTAACTCCATTCAAACTTGTGAATGTTGTTCATTATCAAGCATAGCTGTTTCCAGGGGTGGGCTGCTGCATGGTTGCAGAGGTTCAGGTGAACCTCTTGCTCTGAGCTCTGGCTGGGCCCACCCACCTGCCCTTGCCCTAACCTATCGCTAAAGAACTCACTTTTCCGCCGCCCACGCTGCTCAGGTGAGCTCTGCACTGCCCCTGCTGTACTCACCAGAGCTGCTTTCATCATCAGCTGCCTCCCTGTAGATTCGCACGAGCCCCAAAGCAGTGGACTGGACCACTGTGGTAGATTAGTCTGATTTTTAGTAAACAAACTTCACCCT
>JANHFL010001577.1:131442-141693 GCA_032468155.1 Oxyrhabdium leporinum | reverse complement strand
AGTGAGGGATGTAGATGCAACTCAGGAAGCAGCTTTGGAGAAATGATGGTCAAAATGGCATCAAATCAAACATTATTTGGCCAAACCTTTAAAATTTGTACAAGGCTAAGTTGCACATGCAAGTCTTTGAGTCTCTTTGAATCTTTTTCATTTTCATTTTCTTCTCTATTTCTTGCTTTATTGGAAGTGTATCTGCAAGGATCATATCTGGTTCCCTTGCAGGTGGTAGGTACTAGGCATTTTTAAACATTGTTTCAGCATTGCTTTTTAGATGTGTATGGGACCTTTTCAGTCATTTCTCTGTCCTGGTCTATGATGACTGAGTTTAAGTGTCCCCATAGCACAATGCAGTGCTATGTAGTTAGTGTAACCTTGTTCTTGACTTGGTTTAATCAATTTTAGTCTTATTAAGTTGGTTGACTGGATCACTTAACCAATCATTTTGGTATTCCTGCAGCATGCTTAATCCTTCCATCCCTACCAAAATTGACCAATTGTGGAAATAGGACCTTTGTACCATCATCATAAATGATAGTATCATCAAGTTAGCCTTATTGTTTTGGATTTCAGTTTCCATCAACTCAGCCACCCTACCTGATAGTGTGGGATTGAGGGAATTCTAGTCCAGACTGTGTGGAAGGCACCAGGTTGCCATCCTGCTGCTAACATTCATTGGTGTTTTTCATATCTGGTTCATCTACTCTTCAGGTACAGAAACAGCAGGTAATCCATGTGTGCAGAGGGATCACTGATCTAATTCTCCTCTTTGGGGATCACTTCAGCAGCTCTGAAATGTTTTTTTCTCAGGTAACAGGAAAAAGCACCCCAAACACTGTGATTGTAAGACTCAGGTGAGGGACAATCCTAATGCTGCAGTACGGTGGCAATTTTATGCTAATGTTATTTAAAACATCAGTGGCAATATTTAAAATGGCAACATTAGCAGATGCATTTGATGTACTCAAATACTTCAAGAAATGGCTAAAAATTAATTGTGCGTGCAATTGGAAGAAAATAATGCTTTAAATATTTGTAGTATTTAAAAATATCATTTATTGTATTTTTAATAGATATTCTCCCATTCATTTGCCCTTGTTCCAGAAATGGAGAGCATTGTGATCAACAAACCAGACATCATACACACACACACACACACACACATTGTGTCAGTTATCAAAGTATCTAAAATAAAATCATACGTACAACAAATTCTGGAAAAAAAACATGAGAAGAAATGGACGCTGACTAAATATACCAAGCCACGTTGGATTGCTGAAGGAGCATACTGCTCCTTTTGTTTCAAGTTGTATCTAGGGCAGCTTCAGGTATGCTGGGAATATACCACCAGCAGGGTCAATTATAATTCAGGATGCTGTAGTTCCCCATCCGAAGAGTGGCAGGTTAGAAAAGTCTGCCCTAGAATTTTATCCCCTCCTGAAGCTCACACATGTAGCAGAGGTATTCACTGTTGAACTATAAAACTATGAAAATATGTATAACTCTCCTGAGGATTTGACATATAATGAAGGACAGTCTTTGACAACACAAATTTTCCATCCTCAGCTACTGTTATTGTAAGACAGAGGAAGGAATGGAAGGCAGAATTAATGCCAGTAATTCTTTCTTACCCTTATACAACCAACAATGTAGTGTCTTAGCTTCCTACCTAACAAATGTAAGGTGCATCAGAGCAATTGGAAAAGATGGAAGCTGGAGTGACACTTAATTCCTGCTATCTTCTCTGCCCCGTGGACAAGCATCAGAATCAAAGAGGGCAAGTACTCACAAGCAAAAATGATGGTAAATAATGTTATTGGTATTGGGTTCTCCCTGGAGCTCCTTTGTGCTAATACAGCAATCATGTGAGTTAATATTTCAGCTAATGAGTTGACACCAATATGGTCATAGGAGAAAAATGGCCTGTTTCCTGAATTTTCCCTCCAAAAGATATAAACAAAATGCTACAGAAATGAACTTTCAGGATGTGACCATTTCTCCAAGGACAATGTTATGTCCTTCATAGGACAGATATGTAGGCATCTTCACTGTGTAATTTTAACAAAACATCATTTGGATTGAACTGATTCGGATTAGGAATAGCCTCTTCAAAAAAGGAAAGGCTTACTAATCCAAGCTCAATAAACTTGAATAAGTTTATCTCTTTGTCAACCTAATGGGAACTGAAGCCTAGATGTTGATTATAACTGGAATCAAACTTTTATACACTTCCAATATATTTATCTTATATTTGAGTATGAATACATCAAAACAGATTATAGACTAGCCAATGGCCAGAAGACTTCATTCAAGTCCATAATGAACTACCACAAGACTGTCTCACATAGTTTTGGTTTGAGCCCATCTTTAAATAATGTGCTTGCAAAAGTAAAAGAAGGATATTCAATGTGTATGTACTCAGAAATAACAAAAAAAAAGAGTACCATGGGAATAAATAATACAGTTCTGAGGCTTGAACATTCCCTGTACAGTTGTGACTGCCCAATTCAAGTAGTCTGCACATGCCAAGAATACTTCCTTTCTGCAGAGAAAGAAAAGAAGCATCTTCTTGAGCTTTTGGCCTTGGATTTGTGTACCTTGTGCATACTGCCTCCCCCATGGCATCAGAATGAATTTAGGTAACTAAGAAAAATAAGGGAGAGGATGATGGGGAAAACAGTCCCTTACTTTGTCAATTACTATACTGTGCCCACTTAAGAACATAACCTCATCAATGGATCAAAGTCAATCTCTTGCCAGAATTGGATGTTATTTCGGTTGCTTGTCCCAGTCAGACTGCCTGCCTTTAAAGTCGAAAAGGGTACTGCTTCAAATAGTCCTTCATTCTCTTTGGTAGAGGCAATTGGTCTGTCTTTCCAGTGCATCGATTGATCTGTAGTCGGCAGAGGTGCTGCAGGCTGGGGGCAATGTCCTTGCGGCTGAGCGGCCGGATGAGCTTCAGATGTACTGCCGATGCTATCATCTCCTTTTGTGGGGCAGGCAAAGGCATGGGAGGTGGGTAGGGAGCATCGCTCTTGCTCTCCACAGTACAAGAAAGAACATAATGCTGGATGAGGCTAACCACATCTGAGAAGGCCAAAACCCGAGGTTTGGAGAGGCAATTGGAATCTAACTGGAACTTGCTATCGGCGTATTCAATGCGTACATTGGTAGGGCCTCTGTTGGTCTTTACGGATAGTGTGAACAGGTAGCTGGGATGAGCACTGTCCCGTACCAGAAAAGTCCCCTCTGGCCTCTTCTGGAGCTGCTGTTTGGCTTCATTGGCTGTAATAGAACCCCAATACCAGCCTGGGAGAGAATCCAAGAAAAGACATGGATGAGAAGGACAAATTATTCATTTAAAAAAAAACAGAAAAAGAAACATTTGTTGATTCATTTTCTATTTCATTAACCTATATGTGCATACATATATTTGTGAACTCAAGTGGTAGTTATTGTACACTCCCTAAGTAGTATTGTTTAGTCATTACCATAATGGGAAGTATCACAGATATTTACAAAGGCATTTATGAAGTCTGCTTTGGGATGATATATTCAAGGAGTTGTGGAAGTGTCCCTGAGTTAAGTGGGGCTTCTTTGCAGACAAAGAGCTATGGAATCGCAGCCCCAGACAACCATATTGGGGAGTCATTTTGCCTTTTCGGAATTCTGCTCTTTAAAAACCAGCCTGCCCTAAAGGAGATATAGATGCTTTCCTCAGCAGCAAAAAAGTGTGCACTTTGACAATATACAAACAGGTTCTTATTCCGAGAGTCAAAAGTACCACCAATTGGATCCTTACCAGATTCTCTCAGAAATGAAAACGTTCTGGCAATGCATAGCAGATCCTCCTCTGGGTCTCGTGTTTGAGGTGAGTTGCTTTCAAGCCTGGGCATTACCAAGGGAGGGGCAGGCTGTTCTTGGAAGGATGTGACTGATAGAGGCTGCATGACCAGTTCTGACACATTCACTGCAAGGCCTTCAACAGGTAGCCTCCAGAGTTTCTCCTCTGATACCAAAGGATAGGTTCTGAAAAGAAGAGCATTTTGGATTATTATTCCTTTTCTGGCTGACGTGGATGTATCACTGAACAAAACACTGTTACATTTGAAAACACATACATTGGATTGTGCAGTTAAATACACATCAGAGTTCATTTCTACGAACAAGGCAACTGTATTCATGGCAGTCACCCATTTAAAGCAAAGGAAAGAAGATAACTGGGCTCAGGATTCTTTGCTATTTTTATCCTTACAGGAGTTCTTTGCTTATCAGTCCTTTAAATGAGATGGTGTTTTAGTGTTTTTCAATAGGTAAAATTTGGATAAAATTTTAAAATTCATCTTGATGCTTTGCAAGTACTACAAACAGATAAAGAAAAAACACAGTGCAGGTTCTTGGGAAACATTCCACCCTTCCAGGAATTTGTTTAATTATTTGTTTCCTATATTTTAAAGTTACTGATCTTAAAAAGATCTGAACCAGAAAATCAGTAAATTCATTATTCACAACAACAAATGTAGGAACATATGTGAGCCAGCCATGAAGTCAAAAATATCTCTATGCTAAACTATCATCCTATATTTTTCATTATCCTGGTCTCCCTCTGTACAGGGTTATGCATATTTTCTCCAGAGGATATTCCACTTAGGTCAATGAAACTTTCCATTGGATTTTAATGATATTGTTAGCTCCTCTGCAATTTTAAGATAATCCCCAAATTTATTTTAGTAAAGAAATATAACATTATGATAGATATACTGGTGTTTGGAAGGATTCCCTCCAAAAAATTGTATTAAAATAAATATGGTTATTTAATAGAGTGTAAATGAAAGATGGTCGAATGTCTCTCTCATGGGATGATCTGAAATGGCAATTTATAGGCCATTTATATACGCCTCCTTTGTACCCTGATAACCCTATGATGGCTCCAACTATATGAACAGCTGGTTTCCTGTATCATCCAGTCCAGGTGACCACTGTCAATCCTCAATCGTAACACTCAACCTTATGGAGTTGCCAGGAAGCAAATATTAGACGGTAGTATTTGACTCTGTTTGCAGTTGAATGCTTGAAAATCTGGTTTCAGGCAAACACACTGCCACACGGTGACTTTTAAGGAGCCACGTAAACATTCCAGATTGTGTGAAACTGCTTTAGTGTTTTAAAGAAAATTTTTTTTACACTATGCCAATCTGTAACTTTGTCTAAGACATAACAGGATATTCTTGGACACTGAGTTTCAAAAGATTTTCACACAGTTGTATTTTCTCTTCTACCTGATAAACGCATTAACAGTTAGTTCCAACTGCTCACAAAACTGGAAATATTGCATTAATAGAAATTTGATCATTCACTCCCCCAGTTTACTTATCATTCAACCTTGTAAACATAACGGCCCCACAAATAACAGTACTATATCTTTCTGCTTTGCTTACAGTATATAGTTTCTCTTTTGAGTAGTTAAAATAATACCCCAGTATTGATTGTGTACAATATGTATGTGTTACCATGAAAACAGGAGTTAAGGTTAAATGTCTATTCTATATTATCTCCTATCTTCTTTTCCTTTCCTCTGTTCAGCCTTTTCTCTGAAATTATTCCAGTCTAATACTCAAGTTCAACTATAAGTCAAGTAAAAGCAGACATAAAGTGAAACCATTCCATTAGGAACTGAAATTTTTTTTATTAAAAAATTACATTTGACCACTTCCTGACCAACAAGCATTTTTCATCTCACTAAAATGGAAAAGTATTTGAGAACTCAAAAATCATTTCTAGAAAACACTTCCTGGTATCTAGCGAGAAAGGAGATACAATGACAAATATGATTAAAAATCAACCTCTAGATTAAATAATTAAAATGCTACACTGAAATTCAACTTGTGTCCACAAACTTGATATAGATTCCTTTCCATTTAAGGAAATTGTATTCAATATCCTAATTGGGTTAAATGAAATAGCTTCTGCTGATTGATTCTGTTGCTGATTTTAGAAAAAGTTATCTACATTGACTTGAGCGATTAGCTTTTTATCTCTCTCTCTCTCTCTCTCTCTCTTTCTCTCTCTCTCTCTCTCTCACACACACACACACACCCCTCTATAGTTCTCTAAAGTGGGTATGATACACAGGTGAGAAAACAAGACATAACACTGGGAGTGTGGCTTTTTAGGGTTTTAGTTTGTTTTGCAAATGAGTCAACCAAATTTATAGCACGGATAAAAGGTTTCCATACTATTTCTTCAGAAAGACCATGACTAATCTTCAAATAATCCTACAAAGGATAACCCATGAAGATCACTGCTGCTATTCCTACGATCTTTAGAAATTTGGGGTCTTTGACTTTATGTTGGTGCTGTCATTTTGGAGCAATCTTGTTTTCACTTGAGGCTTTAAACCTTACCCCTTTTGTCCAGGAGACAAAATTTGTAACTGAGAGAAAATTTAACCCTTTCCTCTTATTAATCCTCTACAACCCTTTGGACTATTTCAGGTGTCTTGACTTTTTTTACTCTATTTTACTCTAGGTGTCTTCACTTTTTTACTTTATTAAAGTCTCCATTTATTGCTGATACTCTACAAGCCTATATAAATACCGAACGCTACAAATGTTACAAAGACACATCTTTCAATTAAATCTTCCTCTATTTTTTTAACATCCAATATTTCAAGAGCAGAAGAAATGAACCAGAAGAATCCTGAATCTGCTCTTATCTGTGGTTTTCCAACACCATCCCCCCCCCCCTGGACATGCCATTGTAAACAATCTTATTTTCTTAAGTGAATAAATACTTTGCTGGGGATTCTTTGAGCAAAAACTCTTCTGGATAACTAGTGAGAGCAAAGAGCCTCTTGTTTGCTCATGTAATTGTCAAATAAGGGAATTAAAAGTTGTATTATTCCCAAAACCAAACTAGTTACAAGTCCATTTTAATTATTTTTTGGGTGAGGGGCTTTAAGCAGATGTTTCTTGTTTGTTTTCTTTGTTTTTATGGTCTTGATCTATGTGCTGCAAGCAATGAGCCCATTGGGGTTCAATAGCTCCACATTTTGTTTTTTTTGGGGGGGGGTTGGCTCCTTGGTGAGGGAAAGGAGGAGGAAAGGGAAACAGCAGCTTTGTTCTTCATTACTTGACAGGACATAACGAAGTTGTGAGAGGGAAAATGTATATGTGAGAATTAGCAGAAGTATCCACTGGGAATGCCTATGTCTGGTTTCTGAATTTTCTTTGAAGACATTTCATTTCTCAGCTGAAGAAGCTTCTTGGATGAGAAGCGAAACATCTTCAAAGAAAAAACAGAAAGTACAGTTGCCTCTTGAAAAAAGCATCTTTGGGACTTCCGCTGGGAATATGAGAGAGACTGCCAAATTGTAGGTTAGGAAACATCATAGAGTGAGTTCAACTATATGACACAGTGGTATCAATACTGAATTATGCACCCAGAGTAAGATAACTTTCCAGGGGAAGACTCCACAGCAGCCAAAACAACTTCAGGACAAGCTGCTGAATAACAAACAGAACTGTCAAGCTGAAGACTGACAGAACCAGAAAAGTGTGTACACCAGCGTGAAAAAAGGAGTCTGCTGCAATTGGCAAAGTTGGCCTTAAAAACATTCAAATTCAAATCCCTGTGCAGCCAGGAAGTTTACTGGAGGTTACTAGGCCATTCTCATTTTCGCTGTGAGAAGATACTGAGTTTCTGTACTGTATGTCACTCCAGAACAGTGTTTCTCAATCTTGAAAACTTTTTAAGATGTCTGGAGTTCAATTCCCAGAATTCCGCAGCCAACCATGTTGGTTGGGGAATTCTGGGAACTGAAATCTACACATCTTAAATGGCCGAAGTTGAGAAACCCAGCTCTAGAGAGTGCAATGTATCCAAAGTGAAACATTAGCTCAGGAAGCAATTAAATGGTGAAACAAGAGAGGGACATACAGAAATCATGTATTTCCTTCTACTAATATAATTACTACCACAATTAAAATACAACTTTACAGTACATGCTTAAGTAAGCCCAATGTAATTCAGCATAGTATTTCCAAGATAGTGTGTATAAATATATAACTTTAATCCACCATTAATTCAAAAGCAGATATAGTATAAAAAGCATAATTTATAAAAGCAAATATAAATTTTCTAATAAATAATAAATAAATAACATGGATTCCAAACATAAAAAAGAAATGTGATTGCAGTATATCTAATATGGTAATAAAACAAACGCCCAAAGGAAAACTCCAATTTTTGTAACAGTTAAGAAATAAAAAATACTAATCTTATTTAGAACAGCTTTAAATGGTCAACAACTTTGTTGGACGTGCCATATAAGATTCATTGAAACAATGCAATTATTTTGTTTATAAATGACCAGAAGGAACAATAAATGTTAGGCTGGGTAAACATATAAATACACAGGATTTGTTATTAGAAACATTTATAATAGTAAGAGAAGACCCTGAAAAAATTTAAACTGAAGGCAAAAAAGACCCTAAGGGCAACATTTCTGTACACACGCATTTACAAGTTGGTTCAATGGCCCTGACTTCTGAATAGTCACATTGAAACAAACATGTAACACCATTGCTTAACATCCTACGTTTGACTTCTCTCGCACATATGCATATGCTCTCACCTATTTATTCTATCATAACTAATAACATAATGGGTTGGCATTTCAAATCAGGTATCTTTGCTATTCAAAGCAAAGTGCTCTGACCCAGTTCAGATCTGGAATTCTCCTTTTCTTGATGGTTGTCCCACCTTCTTTTCAGCTCAGTTGGATTTAAAGACATTTCACTTTAGAAGACATATACACAGGAAGGACATGTTTATTTTTCTATTTCTTTATAACTATCTAATAAATGCTCATTTTCAAAGATCTCTAAATGTGGCGGTGTGCATAGCTAGTCACTACTGCGCTTTGCTTTAAATGAAAAAGTACCGAAAACATGAAGACTCTTGATAGGTTAGAAATGACCATCAGAGCCACTGATTTGAATGGAAGTCCACAATTTTACAAAAAAACAGGGCAGGAGAATCCATTTGCTGTCCTTTTCTTGTGGTTGTCTAACAGTAAAATCCTAGGAAGCTGGAGTAAAAACAGGACTGACTTCAGAGCAAGGTTTTAGAGGATTTCGTGTGTGTGTGTATGTATAAAAGTCGTCGTTTGTAAGGAAACTTACCCTTGAACGCAGAGGACCATGTCACTCCAAGACCCAGGAAAGAGCATCAAATCCTCAGAGAAATGGGGGAAAGGCGCGCTTCTTCTTTGTTCCCAAACCCAGGAATCGCCCACAGAAAATAAGATGCAAGTAGTTCCAGAGAAATTTTCCCCGCACCAAGTTACCAGCAGAAAAATGCGCTGGATCGTAGCTCTTTTCCTTGTAAACTCCGGCTGAGCTTTAAAACGTGGCAATATTATAGATAGATATATAAAAATTACGTTCACTTTAAAAACAACCTCCTCCTCGGTGGCGTGGAAAGTCGCCGCGAATAAAAACTAGAATCAAAAATAATAATAAATACCTGTCTGAATAAATAACCTCTCCCCGCGTGAAAAATAAGTTCGGGGAGAAGAGCAGAGCGGAGCCAGCAGCCGTTCGCCTCGACGCCGGCTCTTGAAGAAATGCGGATCGCTGGGAGCGGATGGGGGGGAACCACTACTCCGTAATCTTTTGTTTGCGCCCCATTAATCTATTCCAGGAAGTGGTGGATTCCTGGAATTGTATTGTATTCACACCAGTGTTCCGACAGGCTCAAGAAAGAAAAGAAAAGAAAAAAGAAAAGAAAAGAAAAAAGAAAGAAAAGTATAAATAGAAGGGGCCGCTCGAGGTGCCTTCGTTTCAGGCTTGCGGTCCCCTAAGGTCAGAAATAATCCCCCCTCAAAAAACGCATCCCTCGGGTGGAAAGAGAAGCTCCGCCGAATGGTTTGAAAACTTGCGTGTTTTCGTTTTAATTCAGCGCCGCCTCCGCTCGCTCTCTCAGTTCAAGGAAATACCTTTGATAGATTTCCAAGAACTTTCCAGGAAAGCGGGGCGGGCTTCTTTCCTCCTGCCAATCGGAGCGAAGGAGGGCGGGGCCGGACCACCGAAGCCCCGCCAATCGGGAGCGGATGACGCGCGACGCTACGGTTACCCAGGCCCAGTAGGGTTAGTGAGAAACCCCCGGGCCGGTATGTCTAATGGTAGTTCTCTTTTACTTAATCCTTGTTATGCATCAGATAATGTGAGCAGATCACAAACATTTTTGTAG
>JANHFL010001577.1:97092-131342 GCA_032468155.1 Oxyrhabdium leporinum | reverse complement strand
TAAGCTGTAAACCGCCCCGAGTCTTCGGAATGGGGCGGTATATAAATGTAAAAATAAATAAATAAATAAAAAATAAATAGCACTTATTTCTTAAGCTAATATTTCATCATTGGAAATAGTTCTTGAAATCCACTGTATTTATTAATAAACCCTTATTTTGTTAGTCAGTGTGCTCATTGGACAATAGGGAGTTATAAAAATTGACTTTATATCCAAGGTGCTACCGTATCTACAAAATGTATGAAAATAAAAATCTCTTTTTTGTTAAGTAACCATTAAGTAACTATAAACAGACAGGTGCAAAAGTTATCCTTAGGGGAAGACAAAGAATATTTCACAGGTTTTAGATCTATGACATAAAAGGTACATGAGTCAGAAAATATGCTTGTGGAATGGCTGGGAATGGGGTTGCTCAAGCATTTTATGTAAATACAGATAGTCCTTAACTTACAACTATTTGCTTAGCAATTGTTCAAAGTTATAGTGGTGCTGAAAAAAGTGATTTAAGATTGGTCTTCACACTTATGACCAATGCAGAATCCCTGCGGTCGTGTGCTCAAAATTCAGGCACTTAGCAGCCAGCATGTATTTATGATGGTTGCAGTGTCCTGGGGTCAAATGATTGCCATTTGTGACCTCTTCAACTGGCTTCCAAGAAGCAAAATTAATGTAGGAAACTGGATTCACTTAACAACCTTGACAGTTTGCTTAACAATTGTGACAAATAGGTCATAAAATTGGGTACAACTCATGTAACGACTACCTCACTTAGCAACAGACATTCCGATCCTGATTGTGGTTGTAAGTTGAGGACTATCTGTACAGTTTTAATAGATTGTAGTAACGGGATATGGTTGGTACAACTAAAGAAAGATTAGTAGATCCTTGATACCTGACTGGAGGTGGATTAGGTTAAATCTAGGTTAGATTTAAATCAGATTTAAACCCAAGTGACTTGGAATCTATGCCAGTCATTAGGGCAGAGGACCGGTTGTTAAATCATTTGAATCCCACCACTGGCTATGAAGGTAGAAGGCACATATTATTTAAAAAACAATACATTTATGGACAAATCAAAGATACAACTTTTTGATTTTAGTCATTAATATTAGTATAGAAACACTTATAAATATAAAAAGAATTAGTGTGCTGAAATAATTAGCTTGCCTTATTAATACGATGAAACCCCATCCAAGATTCACTGCTTAGAACTAATCAACTTGATAATCCAATGGCATAGTGAGGATGGGTTTGTTGAACAAGATACTGGTAGAATTAGAATTAGAATGAGAAAGATCTAGATTATAATTTAACATTTGAACTTCAGCAGAAGAAACAACTGTCTTCTCTGGTTGAGATGTAAGGATTGCACTACCCCAGAACCCATGTAAAATCTGGGGGTCCTCCAGGACTCATGGCTCTTGCTCAAAGAACAGTTGGCAACTGTGACTAGGAGACCCTTTGCTGAACTTCATGTTATGCACCAGTTATGCCCTTTCCTGGATAGGGAGACTCTCCGTTTGGTTACTTATGCCCTGGTCATCTCCCATTTGGACTACTGTAATGTGCTGTACCTGGGGCTGCTATTAAAAAGTATCTGGAGGGTTCAGTTGATTTAAACCTCATGGTTTTGTGCAGGTCTAGATTTGTACATGAGTCATCTCTTTTGAGGAAACTACACTCATTGTTAATTTGCTTCCAAGTTCAGTTCAAGCCCTACATGGTGTGGCGTAAGGGTATCTTGGAAGAGGACATAAGAGAATACACACATAATAGGATGTTGGATTTAGTTTTTTACATAGCATGGTAATCCTATCCATTATCAAATTAAACATGTCATCCAGACACAGTTTATGAAGACTCTTGTATTCTCAAGAGTCCCAAAGTTTGCTGTACTCTGTACAACTGTAAAACAGTCCAAGAACACCATAAATATGTTGTTTAATAGTTGTTATAAGTGTTTTTTTCTGTTTCATAGGAAATGAAAGATGATTATGTCTTTGAATGTGAAAATGGCAATCATTTTCAGAAGACAAAATTGACAATTTTTCAGTCACTTGGAAATCCATTATACTATGGTAAAATACAAACTCTTAAGAATGATGTGGATAATGAAAGTCCATCACAGTAAGTGGCATTAATCTTCCAGTTTTAGAAAAAAGCATTGATGTTAACTTTATACCATTTGAAAGAACTTTGCATGTCTAGCAGGTAAAGAAAGGGCTTCTAAAATGTAGTGTGTCCTTTATTACTGTGCAGATTTTTGGGAAAAAAAGCTAAATATAGACAGTGTTTGAACATAATAATATAGTTTGTGTATGAATACCAATAAAGTATGTGATTAGTTGAATGAGCTTAGGTGACTTTGGTCTCACATATTGCTTCCAGAATGAAGATTGCTTCCATTTCATTAAACCACCCCTGTTTTACTGCAGGGGTGGGTATCTTTTTCACCTTCTGGATCACAACAGAACTTAGTATTATGACCCTCTTTCTAGCGTTGAATTGGAATCTGCTTTCCAATAACTAAAATCCATTATTCCTTGTGTGGGACTCTGGAACAAGAAACAACAGGTCTTAACCTTTTCTTCTTCTGGATAATTTGAAGAATGCTCACATACTTCCATTTCAGTCATTTTGACTCAAACCTAAAAATATCCAACTTCTTCAGACTTTCTTTATAGATCTTATTTTTCAGTTCCCTGATAACTTTTGTTGCCAAACTTTTTCTGTTTGTTTGGAATGTTTTTAAGTGTGGTATCTAGAACTGAATACAGCCCTTGAGGTTGGGTTTGAGCTGATAAAATACCAGTGGCACTCATTTAGAGACTCACTGGTTCTGGCAACTTGGTCATTAAGCAAAGTGGGTAACTACAGTAAATAAATATTTGATACAGAGTGAAAAACACTGTAAAGATCACTGGTTGTTGCAATCACATCAGATAAAGTAATGTACATGTCCTGTGCCTAACACTTTCTTTCCCTTTTGCTCCCTTGCAGAACAGAAGTGGCTTAAACAAGCTATTTTTTCCTGAGCTCCTTTTTCCACAGCTTAACACTTCCCTCAAAATGCTAACCGCCTTAACAAGCTTAGCTCTGTTACCTTAATTAGTTGATTAGTATCCTCCAGCTCCCTGGCACTACTACCTGAAACTGACCAGATCTTAACCAATTTAACACTGAAGATTTTTGTTAATCATAATTTTTGTTAATCATAATTTGTTAATTTCCTTTAGTTGTAAATGCACATATGTGTTGGAAATTGATTTTTTTTATTACCATTTATTTGCAAAGATTCACTGCTTAAGGCAATCCCTACATGAGAACTATCTGTTATTTGGAAAATACACTTCTGTTCATGCACCTTAAAATATTTGTCCTTTTGGCAGTTAATCTTATTATATCAGGTCTGAAGTCAATTATTCAATATTTTTTCACAAATGAAGTTACCAGTGCATTTGGTTTTTATGTCTTAAATGGAGAACTTTGCAGCTGCTTCTGTTATATTTTAATCTGTTCCTTTCAGCCCATCAAAATAGTTTTGAATTTTACTTTGTCTTCTGTGATATTGGCTACTCCATCCAATATGTCCTCAACACATTTTGTGAGCATTTCCTCCACTTCTTCACCCAAATATGAGAGTAAAGCAGGGGTGTCAAACTCAAGGCCTGCAGGCCAGATGTGGCCCACGATGAGGCTGAATCCGGCCCACGATGAGGCCAAATCTGGCCCGCGTGGCCATCCTGGAAGCTGCAAGGGTCCGGCCTGTGTCACTTTGGCCCGCCCCCGCTATCCCGGCCAGCCTGTGCGCACACAGGCCCAGTTTTCTGGTGCCGCATGCAGAGCAACTAAAATAGTCTGTTATACTAGGGTAAAAAAATAGTTCAGACCTTCCAACCTCGCAAGATTTTTTTATTTTTTTTTTGGTGAGAAGTTGTAAGGACTGAACTACTTTTTTCACTGTAGTCCCACAGACTACTTTAGCTGCTCTGCATGAGGCGGCGGCGAAAGGAGCTCGAATGGTTAGTGAAGGGATGTGGCCGCCCTGGGTGGCAGGGGAGTGTGTGTGAGAGTTCACGATCCCTGCTTTAGTTGGGACATTCAAGCTGCTGGCAGCAGCAGGAGGAGGGGAAGAGCCACTTGAGCAGCCGTTTTTCTCCTTGTCCTCCCCACTGAACAGCGCAGGCTCTGCGGGACAACAGGGCCTCTCATTTCTCCCCTGGCACAGTGAACACCAGCTTCAATCGGGGCACTTAAGCTGCTGGTGGTGGCAGCCACCTAATGATTGCCCCCTCCCCAACAACCAGCCTGCATTGTGTCAATGCCTGGCTAGCCGGTGTAAAGCCTCACTGTTCTTCTCCTTGTCATCCTTCCTGCCCAAGCAGTAGGCTCTGCAGGACAGGGTCTCATTCCTGCCCCGATGCAGTTAACTCCAGCGGGCTGGATGCCGGTGTGAAGGGCCTGGCCCCGCAGTGCTTCCTTGCTCAGTTGAAGGCTTTGTTCAGACTTCAAACAGCAAGGTCAGCCATGGAATCAGAATCAGATGGATGCAGGAACCAATGACATCTGTGGTCCTGGTGCGCTGCTCACTTACGTGGGCCAACCTTACTGATGGAAAGCAGAACAAAGCAAAATGAAGCAAGAAAAAACAGCCCGGCAGCAGGGGAAGAGACCAGCTAGATGAGGGTCCGAGCGCTGCATTCCAGTGCCACAAAGGCTTCCAATCGAGCCTATGTGCTTGGCTGTAGTCAACCCTGATGTTTGAAACACCATAGAGGAAGCTTAGTGATCCATCCACTGGTGACATTTTGTAAAAAATGAAGCCCTGTTTATGGACTAGGCCTCTGCCCCAATCAGCTGGCTCTCAAGACTGCAGACCTCTCCTAGCTCTTGCTAGACTTTGGGGAAACGAGCCCACCGTATGCAAAGATGGCAGCTCTAGGACCAGCTTCCTCAAATCTTGCTTTACCCCTTCCCTCACAAACTCACATTTTTTCCCAATAAAAAAAATAGAAAAAAAAAGCTGAGGGTGGCAGGCTTGTGGATTTTTCTCCCCACTCCCAATTAGACCTTGAAACTAAACTCTCCACCACTGTCCTCCAATCTTGATCCCCTTTAACCACTTAATTTACTAATTTACTGGGTGCCTGGAAAGGAAGTGACAAAATCTGCAAGTTACTTACCGTGATGACTGGGAGGCTAAAGAATAGAGGAAAAATGTTTTAATTTTTTTAAAGAGGGGGGAGGAGTATAAAGGAACCAAAGAAATTCTTCTGGGGATTGTTTGTGAGGAGAGGTGAAGAAAAATACTTTGCAAAGCTACCAAGAACTCAACGCATGAAGCAAACAGCTCAGCAGAAACTAAGTCCTAACGAGAGTCAGACAAGCAGCAAAAAGCTTTCCAAGGAAAGTTTCCAAGCCTTTGGCTGCTTGCCTGAATCCCTTTACGAACCAGCTTATGCTGTGATTGTTTGCTGCATGTGCTGAGCCATCCTTAATTTTGCAAAGAGTTTTCCTTCCACACAAACACCACCAGAAGGATTTTCTTTGTTTCTTTTAATAGCTGGGCTGGTTTTGGCTTTGCAAAGCTTTTTTGCTGCTTGACTGACTCTTTTTTGCGCTCAGCTGGGTGGTTGGCCTCCCCCACTCCAAGGTACCCCACGCTCCGCTTAACAATCCACCTGGTGTTTTACAACCGCATCAGGGAGAGCAGGGAGTAGGTGTCATTAAGGCCATTGCGCTTAACAGACTTCATCACTTATGACAGTAATGGGCAGGTTCCATAATGGCTGTAGGTCGAAGACTACCTATACTACGATTTCTGAAAATATCCACTGTATATATTTCTGAAAATTGCAGCCATGTTTTTATAAGACACTATTATCTGGTAAGGTCTTCTTTAGCCCTCCTGTATTTCTACCCTTTGGCAGAACAGGAACTTTCCACACATCATTGTTATGTATGCTCATTTGAAAAGGTAGAGCTTAATAAATAAAGTCAGGATGGATGGTGTGTAGCAGAAACAAATTCATGATGAAGGGAGTAGTAGAGGTATCAATGGAAATATTTGGAAAATATTTGTTTGGCAAAAAATAATTTAAGAGGTGAGGTGACTGGCATTCAGGGTTTTGGGCATAAAAGTGTAAAAAGAATCCTGCTGAATCAAGACCACATTTAGTCCAGCATCTTTTTCCAGCAATGACTTGTGAAACGTCTCTAAACTCTATCTCGACATGCACTGTTGATGCTTTGTAATAGTTGATATAATTTAGTTTGAGAGAATCAGCCAGTGAACTATCAGAGATGAAATACTGCTTGAAGTTGGGTTTCCATGTTTAGCAAACATCATGTATGTTCAGCTCGGTTGATGTGACATATATCATCTATATTGTATATTTAATTGACCTTAATTAGTGTATTATATTGTTTACAGTTTTCTTATTGGCTCAAAGTCAGAAGCAGAAAGGTAAGTACCTGATTACTATTTGCATGATTCTGCAGGTAGCTGGGTTTGCTCTTGCAAAAACTCCTCAGATTGGCCTTATGTTTTCTTTGTTCTTTTCCTTGGAAATGAAGTTTGTCTTGAAACTTGTGATTTTTGTGTAGAATATACCTTTCTCACCCATCAAATGCATACATTGTCAGAATAGGATAGTGTGTCTCTTATTCTGTGTTTTGCTCTGGAGTTAACACTAAGTATTGGAGTGAAAGGTTAGGATGTTGTCCACTAGTGTGGCATGGAATGTTTTGCAGAAAATTTAGCAAAAGTACTGAAGTGTAGTTCTAAAAGATAGGCATAATCTTTTATATTTGATTAAATTGATTAAATTGCACATTCTGTATTTCAAAATTTCTTATTTCTTCCTTAATTACTTTCATTTGTTATCCATGCTTTTTTTATTATATAATTACAACAGAAACTCAGAAACTATTCTTGGAATCCATTCAAACACTGAACTCAGAATAAAGAAAAGTGCTGAATTAGAATTTGTTTCTAAAATATGATTGTATAGAAAAATAGAATATCTTCCATAGGGAATACTTTTAGTAAGCTTAAATACATTATTTTCATTCAGTTTCTTAATTTATGAATGTATAAAAATTAATAGCCAGCAGAAATATAAAATAAGCAGGTCTTTGCTATTGTTCATTATCTAGATAGAAATTCTGCAATTTCATGAAAGACATATTAATCTCATGTTACAGAGTAGTCAACCAATACCAGGAGCTGGTTCAAAATGAAGCTAAATGTCCTGTGAAGATTTTTCATAACTCAAGTGGATCAATCCATGTCAGTCAACTTTCTCCTGGAAAGGAACTAGAAGTAAGTTATTTTTAGGTATTAGAGGATAACTTTTACTCTTAAAAATATCAGTTTCATTTAAGCCCTGTCTAAAAAAACATGCAAATTCACTTTTTATTAGTGCCTTAATAATGACTTTTAACTATTATTTATTCTTTATAGATGAATTGCATTATTATCATCTGGTGTTAATATGTAACAAATTAAATATTCCATGTTATCAACTAAATCATAAAAGCAATAGTGGCTCCATAGTGCTTTACAGCACTCTCTGAGCAGTTTCCAGTGTCAGCATATTGCCACCAACAGTCTGGGTCCTCATTTTACCGACCTCAGAAGGACTGAGCTGTGGTGGCGCGGTGGCAGAATGCATTATTGCAGGCTGACCTTGCTGACTGGTAGCAGTTTAATTCTCACCAGCCGAAGGCTGGCTTCCATCCTTCTGAGGTCAATAAAATGAGAACCCAGATTGTTGGGGGCAATATGCTGACTATAAACTGCTTAGAGAGTGCTATAAAATACTATGAAGCGATATATAAGTCTTAGCACTATTGTTATTGTTCTGGAAGGCTCAATCAACATTGAGCCAATCAGGATCAAACTCCTGGCTATGGGCAGAGTTAACCTGCAATGCTGCATTCTAACAACTGCGCCACCATGGCTCCTAAATCATAAACTAAGAATTTGCTTTCATGGAATACAAAAAGATGATATTATTGTTTATTTTGCTCTCCTTCAAGTGGGGAGAAGCAAAATGAAAGCATGGCTTTCCACATCAGTCTGAAGGTCATTCACAATAGGCACTGACAGGGCATGCCACTAGAATATAAATTGAGAATAAATCCCACTTCTTACTAGCATTGATGATGATACCTAGTTTGGGTAATGAAATGTCTGCAAGAAAACAACCAAGCTCAGAGAGCACTAAGGACCCCACATTCATCCTGAATTACTAATATTCTCTTTTATTAGTTATTCACAATAAGCCAGAATTTTCCAGAATTCCTAATTATTGTGACATACAGATAAAGTCAGTACTTTTGAATTGTCTAGAAAAGGTATCTATCAAGAAAAAGTTTGTCTGATGGTCATAGATCTGAATAGAATATAAGGAGTCTTCAACTTGTGACTGTTTGTTCAGCAACCATCTAAAATTTTGATGGCACTGAACTTAACTACTTATATCTGAAATTAATGTTGCAGCAGATTCCCATGGTCACGTGAACAAAATTTGACTTGCCCTTATAGGTGACACAGGGATGCTACAGCATCTCCTGCCTTTCTTTTACCTCCATCCTGCCCCACTTGGGCCTACCACTACCCGGCTGAGTCCCGACAGGCCTTGGGCCTGCCCCTACCCTACTGTAGGAAAGCCGTGGGGTGGATCAGCCAGTTCTCCTCCCCAAAAGCGATTTGTGCAATATGTAAATAGATTGAGCCATGATGGGGAGAGGATGGTAGGGAATCCAGCAGGGTGGGAGACAGGTCTAATGCCTGCAGCGACTCAATAGGACAGGAGGCAGGCCCAAAGCTTGTGTGGAAGTAGGAGCATGGGTGTGGGACCCACTGGAATGGGAAGCAGAGTACAGGATGCCTCGGGGGGAGGTTTTGGGATGTTGGGGAGCTGCATTGTAGGACTAGGCCTGCATCAGGCCTCCCAGGGCTTTCCTCACCCTCTGAGGCACCCCGTGCTCTGCTTTATAACCATAGTGGGGAGAACAGGGATTGTGGCTTCTGAAGCAATCATGTGGGTGCCTTGTTTAACAACCGCCATGACTCAAGGCCCGTGGGCTGGATCCGGCCCGCGATGAAGCCATATCTGGCCTACGTGGCCATCCTGGAAACTATAAGGGTCCGGCCCTCACCATCCTGGCAGGCATGTGCATGCACAGGCCCAGTTCTCTATCGCCGCGTGTAGAGCAACTGAAGTAGTCTGTTGGGCTACGGTTAAAAAATAGTTCAGACCTTCCAACCTTGCAAGATCTTTTTTGTGTGTGTGAGAAGAAAAAGCGAGCTCTTTTTAGGAATATAATAACTCGGGAAAACTCTTTCTAATAATAATGTTTATTCCCATTCATTAGAAAATGCAAATATGCTGATTTTGACTGGCATATCAGTTTCCATATTTGATTGTTAGTATTACCTCTGTAGACTTCTTCTGACTCCAAGGGTGTATGCTTCCTTTTAGCAGACTGAGGGTGTGTCAGGTTATATTCAGTCTTCAGTGTTGGGAAAAGGTGTGAAACACAGACCACCTCCCATCAAGCTACCTTCAAGTTCAGCAAGCAGTTCTTCAGGTAAATATTATTTCAAAGCACTTTCCTTTTGGGTTGAGAAGATACTTGTGGGATAAGTTGTGCTTTACTTGTTTAGATTTGTTAGTGAATCTTTCAGGGAATGTGAACATATATTGATAATCTTATTGGTAGGAAAAGTATGGGCAACTGCAAGCAAGTTACTCAGAGCACATTCCCCTTGCATATGCCCTCTCCAATACCTGTCACTCGCCTGATTGATGAACAGACTGGAAACTAGGAAAACAGGACTCCATAACTGCCTTCCAGAAAGCTGTGGCAGACAATTTCTCATAGTTGTAACATTGTTTGGAAGGAGGGGGAAAAGACATATTCAGTTTCATTCCAGTAGGAATAGTGAAACTGCAATCTAAAGAAGTTATGTTCTAAACGAGTGCAAAAAAGCGAGGTGGTCTGCATTCTTTTTATAAGCAAATATTGGACTGCATAACTAATACGTACTATAGCAAAACTGGGGAAACAACTTTAGAAAATGAAATACTCTTTCTGATGTTGGTTCACAGAACAAATCCATCTATTATGCTTTTCAGGTAATATTTTTAGTCCACAGCAGTCAAGCAGTCATCTCAAATCCCCAACTCCTACTCCTCCTACTCCTCCTTCTGCTCTACCTCCTCCTAAGCCTCCCTGTGTGTCTCGGAAGCAATCTCTGGATCTGAACCAATTGAGTATACTTTCTTCGGCTTCTGTGTCTCCTGCAAGTGCTTCACAAAGTGAGTCCCGCCCTAAATTCTCCATTAAATCTTCATAGGCTTCTCATGATAAACTTTCTAAACAGCTGATCTGGAGAAACTAAATATCACATGTCCTAAATTGTGTATTAATTGTGCAGCACAAAGCAGGCCTCTTGTTCACTGTATGTACTGTTTCCTGTAACTGTATTTGGTTCTTCTGTATAATTATATATGTATGCACCCTCTGTGTATACGTCTTAACTCATTTTATGCAACCAACTTAGGTCTGTCTTTCATACAACCTGATAATTAATGTAATCATAGAAGTTTCCAAAATACATATCTTTTTTCACTAATATGTCAACAGTAACTCATGAAGACCAATTTTAATTTGCATATTTTAAGAAAGTTAAACTATTTGAATGTCATCAATTATGGTATAATTGTATATATGTGTATATAACATGATCAAGTCCCAATATGGTAATAAAATAAAGTTTATAAGTTGATTTTTTAAACACTCCTATACTGTTTTACAAATCATTGCTGATGACAAAAATATAAGAATAGTTTCAGGATATCAGTGCAAATTCTTAAATATCTTCTGAACTGATAGAAAGCTGGTTTGGATTTTTCAGCAGCATCAGTTTGATAAATCTCACAATAAAAATAACAGCTGTAGGTTTTTAACCACCCTTTGAAATATATGGGAGGTGGGGAAGGATCCCTTAGAGTATCTTTTAGACATTTGTCTATTCAGTTCTTTGTCTGCTGCATAATGTAGTCCTGTGATTTGCGTGTTGCATAAGCTAAAATTGTCAGAAGAGGGCTTAACAGATGTCATTTTTATGCCTTCCAGTTTTGCACAAAGAAACTTAAAAAGGAGCTTTGATAAATTTCCCTGACTATCTGATTCACTTAATTCTCATTCTACTCCTTATATGTTGCTGGGAAATCCCAGGGACTAGATTGGAAGTCAAAATAGTTTCCTGGAAGAAGACAGTGTCAAGAAAATTACATGGGCATGTCCACATATTCATCAGGAACCAAACTCAACTTGTAGGAGTGTTCTTTTTTCTAGATGTCTTAAGTATTGTTGTATCTTGGCCCCCAGCTTTTAGACATTCACATTTCTTTCCTTTCTTTCTGCAAAACATGAATGCTTAAAAAAACCAGAATAAACTTAAAATAGCTTTAGAAATTTTGGATTGTCTTAATTCCATTGATATTATTGCTTCATGCCAACTTTACATTTTAAATGCAATCATTGATTGTTGCTTTTTTTCTGTCTGCAAGTTAAGCAAAACAGTGATGGATAATTATTTGTATTTTCTTTTTCACTGTCCAGATTTTTATTCAAGCTGCTTTTCTAATGTTACATTATTGTGCAGATGTTAGAAGATTTACATGTTACCGTATAATGTTAGATGAATCATTTATTGTTTATAGCATTTTAATACTTTAAATACTGAAATTGACATGAGATAGTTAATAGCGGTGGAGTGATGTAAATGTGTCAACAATGTTAGAATGTAAATCATGGAATAAATAGAACTGGAGTTGCAGATTAAGCATAGTGATATTTTTGTGCCACATGCTTCATTCATCAGAAACAGCAATTATTAACAGAATTGGCTGGGTTGGTGGTGGTGTTTTAAAGTGGAGTAAAATATCAAGCTAAGTAAGAGTCCACTAACGTTAGTTTTAAAAAAGGACTGGCCTTTTATAACAAACGAGTGCTTTTTATTTTTCTCAATGAGCAGGGTCTGGAACTCCTAAGCCAGCTACTCTTACTCCAACCAACACCCTTTCATCGACCCCACACCCTGCTGATGCTCAGAGCTCAACTCTGATTACCCATTCTGCTAATCTTACTCCCCAAGATTCAGGCTTCACCCCTCGGCCCACTTTGCTTACCCCGTTTGCTCAGCAGCAAATGTCTCTGGGCCAGGCATTGCCTGTAATGACCATTCCTCTTTCCACCATGGTAACTTCCGTTACTACAGGAACATCCTCCAACCAGGTCATGACAAACACTGCAGGACTTAACTTCATCAATGTAGTGGGCTCTGTCTGGTAAGTTAGTTATTTTATAGCTTATAGTTACTTTCCACCATGTTCCGTGTTGCTGTGAGCCAACTGATGAGTGATGAACTTGAGATGGGTTAACCAATTAATGAAATTTAACATATTTTAGTGCATTTATTTCATTACATGTTCTTAAACATTAGTTGATTACCATAATTATGTCGACATACAAAAAGTAAACCTTTAGAGCAAGATTTAGAAAACTGGTTGCGGTTAGTATTATTTTTATTATTGTATTATTTCTGTGGGGGGGTAATCTGTCCTCCATTCTTAACATCATTGGAGTTAGAATTAAGAATAAAGGTAGCATCTGGCATTCTGTTCATTCCTTGACTACTGTTCACATGTTATGTTGTTTAGATATGCTCTAAATAGCTTTGGGATGGAATATGAGGAACTATAGATATGAATAGATTTTATTCAAATGAAGCAAAAGATTTTGTTGTAATTTGATTATTAAAACTGCACATTATTTCATGCCATGTTAGTCTAATTCTTACCTATTCCTTTTGTACAGTGGAACACAAACATTAATGAATGGTTCAAATCCCATGTTGGGGGGTAATACTGGTGCAGTCCCCCCTGCAGGTATAAACCTCAGTAATATTTTACCATCAGGAAATCTGATGCCAAATGCGCTCCCTGCTGCAATGCAGCATACTTCTCAGCCAGGTCAGTATGAAAATCAGACATGCTGAAATGGGATGATGATGATGATGATGCCTATTGAAAGTGTAACTTGGAAAAAGAATCTAGAAGGTTACTAACTAATAAATTGCATAGTATATAGTGATGGGCATTTTGGACTTGATTTATAATTAATGCATCTTAACTATTGCCCTAGGTGGCAATGCTCTAATTTTAAGTTTTGTAAGCATATGCAACTGAATTTTCTAATTAGTAACACAAATTCTAGGATTCATTCTATAGAATAGTAGCTCTGCTTTCTTAATCATCTGTTGATATTTATATGGTGGCACTGATCTTCGAAATATCATACTGTTAATCAAATTTTTGATTTAAAATTAAAATTATTTATGTGAGCATTTTAACTTGGTACATGGTTTCATAATTTTAGCATTTTGCAGAATATTTAATCTATTATACTCTCACTTTGTGCTCTATTTTTAATCAGTTATTTTATGTACATTGTATTTAGGATTTGTAGGCAGTTCTTGTGAAGTAATATAAATATAATAAGCTAATTCTGTTCTGTGTCATGTATACCTTCTACCCTGACATGGCAGTACAGAAAAACTATAGTACTCTGAAAGCTTGAATCATTTCTAGGATTGAAGAATTAAGAAGAATTCAGAATTAAGGTGTTTTAATTCAGTTTACTGAAACAAGATATATTGTACAGTTTCAGTGCAAATTAACTCTACTTAAATTTTAAAGCTCATAAAGTTTTTTTATGAGTTTTAAAATATTCCAAATTTTAAAACTGAGCTTTAAACTTGGAATATTTTAGTATTTAAAATTCATATTTTTTTTCTTTCTCATTAGAGGAAGTATTTTGGAAAAAAATTGTTGCTTCTGTTGAAATGGCCAAAATAGCCTTTGTCAATATTAATGGTTAACTACACTGTTCACTTCCACTTTAGATATAATTAAAAGGAAGAAAAAAACCACAACATTTTCTTACCTAAATTAATCTCAGCAGGTGTCCCTTTTGGTTTAAAAAATGCTCCAGGCCTTCACCCATTGAATCTTCTACAGGTATGATAATACACTTGGGCCTGTTTTTCTGTATGATTTCTCAAGACATTGAGTGGGGAAATTAGATATAAATACAAACACCTTTATGTCCATTGACTAATTAGTAAAATATATTATCCTGTCAAAAATACAGAAGGATATGTTTCTCTTGACATGAGATTGGAAAAAATGTGAAAATATATTTTTTTCATTGCAAAACATTGAGGCAGGAAATAGTGGATCTGGAAAGTCAATTCTCTATTTCAAATCTGCAAAAATTGGGAGATTTTGCACCTGGGGTTGGGACATGGTCTTGTTATTATTTTAATTAATTAGTTCAGATTTATTGACTGTCCAATGCCAATGATTCCAGTGTTGGAATTCTCACTGAATTATCCATGCTTTTGTTATATCCTGACTTGGTAACTACCTTGCCTTCTATATGGGCTTACCCTTGAAATATGACCAGAAGCAAGCTTAAATATATAGCTACTAATTTGTTCACAATGTTGGCAATGCTTTTAATATTTATAATGGCTTTGGAGTTCCATTATTAGATGGACTGTTTAACTGATATTATTTTATTTGGATTGGGGTCTTAAAATTTCCCTACTTTCTGAGATACAACTTTAGACACACAGAGAATGCTGTCTCCTGTATTGCTCTCAAGCTATGACATGTACTCCCTTCAGAACCACACTCAGACTTAACTCTCCTTTCAGAAAATGTTGAAACATATTCCTCTTTTGCTGTGTATTTTTAGGTTGAGTTAAATAATTGCCTTTAATTGTTTTTATAAAATTGTTTTTGTTACTTTTAGTGCCCTGTAAGCAAAAAGATGGACTATAAATAAAATATTGTTATTTCACAAAGAAAAGTTGATGAGCTAGTTCTGTGGTACATCCAACAAACTAGCTCAGCACCTCTTACTCCTCTTTCCAGCTTTTATCAGAGATTCCAGGCTTTGATCTAATTGGAAGTAAACACATATGTTTTACCTAATAGGGAATAGAATTAGTTGATGTAGGCAATATGAATTCTGTGCACATGTACATCTATTGTTGCATAAAATGATACTTGCTGTGGGAAACTACTTTGGTCACTTTGCTTTAGGCTTCCTTTTTAGTGTGATTTTACTGTGTAAAATCTTTTTAGTCCCAATTTTCTTGAAGTGGAAAGGGACTAAGGACACTGGGTGCTCACAGTTATGAATTCTAAGTTCTATATATTTATGCACATCACAAATAAAATATGATAAAATATGCAACCCTCCCAACACCTAATTTCTCTTTAAACTTTAAAAGCTTGCAGGTGGCTCACTGATATTCAATCCTCTCCAGCACCAACAGCACCAACACTCCCAGTTTTCATCTCAGCAGCCTACAACTTCTAGTCCTCAGCCACAGGGAGATCAGGTAGGCATACCCATTAAGAATAAGAAACAATAGTTCATGCTGTCTCATAAGTTTGCATGTAGATATCAACATGACTCCTTTAATTTATGTTGCTGATACCACTGGGGAGTTAATCTCCACAATACAATGGAGCTGTCTTCAAAGAAAAGCTATTGTATACATGTGAAAGTTTCTGTAATGGCTGGAATCCTGATAATGCAATTTCAATTGACATGGAATGCTGGCTGCCACAGGGAGCCTTCCCATACCTGCAGTTACATTGTATCCTTAGACAACCTGGTGTTTTCTGACATACTGATATCACAACATTCCATAGAGGGAAGGGCTGTTTAATATTGCTCATATGTTCAATTGCATATGCAGCAGCATTTATGTTTACATAACACCCCATAGTGCTTTACAGCACTCTCTGGGTGGTTTACAATAGAGAAGCATTATTTGCATATTGTTCCCACAATCTTGGTCCTGATTTTACTGACCTCAGAAGGATGGAAGGCTGAGTCAACCCTTGAGCCCTGTCAGGATTGAACTCCAGGCTGGGGGAAGAGTTTGCCTGCAAAACTGAATTTTAACCACTGTGCCACCAGGGTATGGGACTAAGATGGCATTAATCCAGCTCTTGGCTGACTTCTGGTGGGGGCAGGACAAGGGTAGTACATCCATACTGGTTGTTGATCTCTCAACAGCTTTTTGATACCATTTAGAGAATCTTGCAAGTTTGATAGTACAAATCTCCAATCTACCACTGTTGCTTTTACAGCTTGAGAAATAGGGAGATTCCTTTCTGTATTTCTTTTTCTCCCCATTATGCAGATGTGGGTTATGCCTTCTCTTATCTGATCGTTCCCTTGGCAGCATCTCTTCCCTCAGTCTCCCAAGATCAGTCCCACATACCATTACAGATTGACTTTGAACAGCCCCAGATTGGAACTCGACAAGGGGCCCTCAGCTGCAATTTTGTCTGGTGCTGCAGCAGGGCTGGGGCTGGCAAGAGTGTGCAAGAAACACCTCCAGGCGCCCAGAGAGATAGAACAAGAAGCAACTCCCGATCAGCTCAGCTGATCTGTGGATCCCGATTAAGGGGCTCAGCAGCCTTGAGGTGACCAGGGAAGGGAAGGGCTGCCTCCTGTGCTAGCCATGCCCACTCCCTTCACTAGGGCTTATATTTGGGGTAGGGCATATATTTAGACCCACCCCAAAAAATCAGGCTTGCCCTTATTTTTGGGATAGTTTGTATTTTCAGGGAAACATGGTAAGCTTTTTCTGCCGTAGTGCATTATAGAACATTCTACCTCCAGGATTATGTTAACCCTAAACCTGCTTGCATTTTGCAAACCCCTAAAGACATGCCTGTGTGCTTGGGTTTAGAACCTTAAGATAACATTTTTGCGTACTGTAACTTTTTATATGTATTTGTTTTATTTTTATTATTGTTTGTGGCCCAGAGTTGTTGAGATGGGTAGCAATATAAATTAATTGAATAAATAAATAAAAAATCACTAATTATCATGGTTTTGTTCAATTGAAACTTTCATTAAGTTACAGCCTAACTCACTCCCTTGCCACAGGAAGCATTCCCTTTACTGGAAGGGCAAAATGCCAGTTTTGCCACACATTGGAATTTTCTTAAACATCTGAGTTTGTTGATTTTTCAGGAATTATGATTGAATCGAGCTTGAAGGAGGGAGAAAGCAAAAAGAATTGTATTAAGAAATTGGAAAAGTGATATTATTCCAAATGTCAAGAAATGGTTGTCAGAAATATGTAATTTATCTGTTTGGGGAAGGCAATATTCTTTACTAATCAAAGGATGTTTCACTATAGCAGAATGGCAATTCTGTGATAACTTAAATAATATTAAGTAATATTTTTATTTTTTATTTTATAGTAGTGATTTCATGGCTATACCAGTGACTATTGATAAATATAAAATATAAGATAGATTTTTCTTTTTTTCCTTATTTTGTATTTTTAGTTTGTACTTTTAATTTAAAAAAATATTCTTGGTGTTAGGTGTTGTGGTTAAGGTATTGGTCCAGAAATCTGGAGACTGGCTTCTAGGGCTCCTTTAGGCATAAAATCCATTTGGGTGATTTGGGGCCAGTTACTCTCTCTCTCAGCCCAATCCATTTCAGAGTAGTGTTGTTGTTCTTGTGGGGAAAATGTTGTTTTCTCTCTGAGGCAGTTGTGATGTGATTGGGTTTTGGAGAACATTGTCATTAGTCCCTTGCCACAGTTGAACTTCTGATTGCATTTCACTGTGCTGAAGTTATCCCAGGTCAAACCGGAATAGAGCTTGTTAGAACAGTTCACCCTAAGCACCTGATAGACTTGGCTGGTTTCCAGAAATAGCTTGTGGTATTCTATGAGTATCTAGTTGGCAGTCCAGCTGAGAGCTTGGTCACAGCCTGGAATGGGTACGTGTCAGAGATTTAGATTGCCTCTAAGTAGCCTCTTCCTGTGCACTAATATCAGGATGCACCTTGACTTTATGAGGAAATCCAGGAGATGAAGCATCAGAAGAAACATATAGTGTCTTTGGAGGAAGAGGAAGACTGACATTGACTGAATATGAATAAGAACCCACATTAGGAATTACATTGTGGTGATAAGGATGGTGAAATGGCATGATTTCTTTATCCTTATTGCATCCGCTGATAGATCCTTACCGGTCCTATTTAACCCTGTCCCTATTTGGGAGGAATGAATCACTAGGATCATGTGCAGGCCAACTGTGAGAAATGTTTCTGCTATATGGCAGATAAAGTTGCTCCAGAATGACGACTGAACAGATGCCAAGGCAGGGGCTTGCAAGATTAACTAAAGTTAATCTTTTGAGTCTGTGACTTCTAATGAAGTGGACAGAGTTCTCTATTGTGGGAACTCATTCACCTGTTCGTTTGATCCAAGTAACTCGTGGTTGGTTTAAGGCCACCCAGGAGATGATTAGTGATTGTAAGTGATATCCACCTTCTTAAGAGTCCATTACTCTATCCAATGATCCTGGATATTTCCATTCAGACTTCACCCTCCATTTTCTGGGGAAATTGGCGCAGACAATGGTTTGGCTCCAGCTCTAGATTATCCTGGAGGAAATGAATTATCTGGATGTGTTTCAATTCAGCTTTAGGCATATATTGGAGGGGAGTTACTTCTGACTAAGAGTTAGCTTCAGTATCTTCTAGAATTATATTCTGCATTGTTGCAGCCTCATTAGTATTAATACACAGATGACAAACTGAACTACAGTTATAAATAAAAAACTTCTGTTTGAGGTATCTTTATAAACTAAGAATTTATGGTATATATACATAAGTATGGTTTCCATCAGAGTTAATAAAATAAAGTTTCTGTTATAAAGTGGTAAAATCACTAAGAAGTATTACTGAAGCTGTCTTATTTACAAAATCTTGTTTTCAGATGAAACTCACTATTTATGTATCAAACTAAGAAATGCTTTGAAATGTATTTCTTCCTAAAGGAAAATAAATAAATTAGCTATACAGATCATAAATATGTTTTGATATATCAACTTTTTTGCTAGGGTTCTGAGGAAGCCCTCCCAAACCAAGATCAATCCTTAACTCAGCAATCTGCTGCTGTTAACTTGGCTGGAATAGGGAACTTTATCCAACCTCAGGCAGCAGGTACGTATATTCAAGAACCAGCTTTATGGAGGTTCCTGTGCAAATTCATTTTTAAATTCATGTTTCCTATGGTACTATGGGAGTATTTTAGCAGTAAATATACAACTCTGAACACATATACCCTTATATGAGTTTATTTTTTTAATCAAATACTGTGTTGTTCAATATATATACTTTATTAAAATACTTAAGAATTAAGTAAATGAGTACATTTGTTTTGTCTATGAACAAACAAAAGTCAGACTTCCAGGTTTAATATTTTCACTGGTTTCTTATAGAACCAATCAGAAACAAACAAGGGCTGGAAGGGAACTTTGAAGTGTTTTAGTCCAGCCGCTTGCCCATGGCAGGAGACCTTACATCGTCCTGGACAAATGGTTGTCCAATCCTTTCTTAAAAACTTCCAGTGAAGGTGCACCCACAACTCTGGGATGCAAGCTGTTCCATTGGCTAATTATTCCCCATCAAGAAGTTTATCCTTTAAATTTGAAACAGATTATTATTATTGGAGGGACATGACCTCCAATAGGATGGCATGCCTTTTTGTGGTATGGAAAGTGTGATACACAGGTATTTTCAAAGACACTATGTGAGGAATGCCTTGCTTCAGGTATGGGGAAAAATTAAATTACAAAACTATATGAAAATACCAGTCTGGCTCTCCACAATGGAAGCTTTGATACATCCAAATCTTATCAATTTGGGAAAAATTGTATTTTATAAAGATATTTTAAATGAGAATGATGAACTTATGCCAATATAAGTAACAGAATTGTAAATAAGCTAAGCTAATATAAAGAGGAAACTAATTAAAACTATTTTGTTATATCACTACTGTTGTTAGTATATGTATCAATATTTTTGTTTGCCCTCTTTGTCTATTTTTTTTGCTAATGATATGCCCTGACAATACACTGTATTCAAAATGTTTATGAATTAAAATAATAATAATAATAATAAAAACCATGCTGCGTTTGTATATTTTCTAGGCATGGCACCAAATGCCATTTAGAGGTAAAAATCTGCAAAATGTCTTTTCAAAGTACCAATGGAGTATTCATAAATCCAGACATTAATACTGTTTACAGCTGAAACTTTAGTAGATCCAATGAAAACTCAACTTTGGGGTTGATGTTATTATTTTCAGAGTAGATTTCTATCTGATTTTGAAACCTTCCCACCTTGTGTTGGCTCTAATTAAAGAATGTAAGCTTTTGTGTTCATCAAGCAGAATGAAATGATGGTGTCAGATTTTGTAGCAGATTTTAGTTCAATTCCATATTTGTTTCAATATCTGATGCCTAAAATAATATGATTTGGGAATTACCGGTACCATTGGATGACCCAGATTGCCAGGTCTCATAACTTGATTATTTGCTTACTACCTTTTCCATTTTGCTGTCTTCTTTTTCAAAATGAAAAAAACATCTGGTCTAATTGGGGATTATTTATTTCTTTATTGGCTGCTTTTTGTGCTACATTGCCTGATGAAGTCAAAACTTAGAAAAGAATAAATCATATTGTCAATATACTACAATTATGGTTAATAATTCCAACAAATGTCATTAGAAAGAAATTTTATTATCAACCTTCTGAGAAGCTCAAAGTAGCACTGCCTGAAAGCTTAAAAAAAAAAGCTAGAGATCATTCTTAAATAATCCATTCAGGATTTCAAAACAAAGTGTCACCACCTAGTGGTCAAAGCATAAAAGAAAGAGGTTTGAAACGTGTGATGCTGTAAGTGGAGCCTTTTACTGTAGGATATTTTGATCTTTTGTTCCTTATCAATTTTGGCAATTAACTTTTGTTGCTAATTTACAAGTAGAAAACTTGACCGTTGATGGCCCTACTTGTAACATCTTATTAAAATGTTGTACCAATTGTTATCCATTCTTCAATGCTTCCAATCTGCAATATTTCATTAAACCAAGTAGCCAATCTTTCATGGAAAGTCATCAGATGTTTAAGCCAAAATCCATGTAATTCATCATTTCCTGATGCACTATATTTAATATCTTTTGTTTGCTTTTTAATCATTTTTGATGTTATGACATTTTTACTGATCTAATGCATTTCTCAATCTCCATTATCCACGTTGATCTTTATTATTGGATATCCTAGTTACACTCCAAAGTTTTAATATTTTATCTTTATCAGGGTTAAGTCTATGTTTGCAGTATGTTCCAGCAATGTTTTATAAAACAAATGCTTTTTAAAAAACTGCTGATTTTGTCAAATTGTTTTTTTTTTCTGTCTTCATATCTTTCAATTTTTTCAAAATAGCCATGACTCAAGTTTTTTTTTAAATTCTTCTGAGTCTTTTTTAATTCTCTTGGGTTATATCATTTTGGTAAACATTTTCTTATTCTTGTCTGCGAATTATTCAAATTGCTAACATTCATTTGTAAATTATTAATCTTCCTTTTCAATCCAATTTTCTATTTGAACCTTCGTTTTGTTGCTTTTGTTTTACAGCCCTGTATCCCAATCCTGACATTATCTCTGCTGTTGCGTTATAAAGTGACCCCTCCATAAGTTACCTGAGCCATGAACTCATCCTAGATAGGTGCTGAATTCTGACCTCTCTCCTTGCATCTCCCCTTCCCCACTCCTCCCCTTCTCTCATCTCTGAAGAAGGCTCTCCCTCAGTGCACTGATTTGGATGGGGTAAAACTAGAGGCCTTCCCAAGTTACTGCTATGGACTCTGTGCCTGAGCAGTACAGGTAACCCTCGGCTTACAACAGTTCATTTAGTAATGATTCGAAGTTACAACAGTACTGAAAAAAAGTGACTTATGGCCGTTTTTTAAAACTGACAGCCGTTGTAGGATCCCCATGGTCACGTGATCAAAATTTGGATGCTTGGCAACTGGCAAGTATTTATGATGGTTGCAGTGTCCTGGGGCCATTAAATCAAGCACAATTCTAATATGATTGGATATTTTCATGCAGGAACATCTCAACAATGGAAAGACATTACTGACCACCTTCTTACAAGCAAAGTCGATGGGGAAGCCAGATTCACTTAACAACCATGTTACTAACTTAACAACTGCAGTGATTCACCTAAGACTTGTGGCAAGAAAGGTCGTAAAATGAGGTAAAAGTTAACAAATATTTCACTTTAGCAACAGAAATTTTGGGCTCGGTTGTGGTCGTAAGACCACCACCACCTGTACCATTTACAGCACAATGTTGTCAATTTTCTTCCAACTCAGTCTTGTCATTAACAATTAAATTTGCTTAAATCTGGGTTGGATTAGTTTCCCCTCACATTTCTATATATACTCCTCAAGGAGGAATAGAAATGGAGACGTGAATTCCTTTCAAGCCTCTATACAGAGTGAAGGATTTTGGTATAGTGAAAACAATATCTAACTGCAGGCAGTTATCCGTAGAGGTACACGTACATGTCAACAATTGGCCCTTACTCAGGCCCTCAGCTTCAGTGATGGGGAAGAATGCTCACGAAGCAGGTAGGATGCAGCTTGTGGAGATGATGGGAGCCAGGCACCCATCAGGAGAGAAGTAATGGCAGAGAGGTGAAGAAGAGTCTGGGTGGAGGCAGGTTGAATGGTGCCAAATAGCAATAGCACTTAGACTTATATACCGCCTTATAGTGCTTTACATCCCTCTCTAAGCGGGACCCCAACAATCTAAGTCCTCATTTTACCCACCTCGGAAGGATGGAAGGCTGAGTCAACCTTGAGCCTGGTGGGAACAAAGCATATACCAAGAGAGCACTTGACTGAAGAAACAGCAGGAGGAAGGCAAGGAAGCAGTACAAGGAGAAAGCAGGCTCGGGCAGTGTGAAGCAGGTCGGGTATACTGTCAGGTTTAGTCTACCTCTATGAGTCCTTCCATATTTTGTCTTACAATAAACCAAGCACAATTCTAATATGTTTGGATATTTTCATGCAGGAACATCTCAACAATGGAAGGACATTATTGCAATTGTTGTAGATGTAAATCAACAGTGAAGATTGTCATAGCGTGACTAAAAGTTCTTTTATAGCTGGTGTGTAGGTGTCTTTGAGGAGGACAATTGCTAAGCATTGATGGAAGCTTTTTTGTTTCTTTTATAATATGCAGGTATATTTACAGGAATGATTGGAAAGAAAACCAAGTGTCCAAACTTTATAGTTTGTAACTTTTTCTACTCTCTCCAGTGCTATATGCTAACAACCACCCGTAAGCTAGCATAACTACCAAATTCCTCCTCTTTCCTCCCCGTCCCATGTTTCACTAAGAGAAATAAGAAATAATGCTTTTTTTGGACCTCGTCAGCATCCCTCTGTATTTTCTGTGACATACCTCTCTCTGGGTTTTCTGCCCAGACCTTCCCAGTGTGCAACTTCCCCAAAGTCCAGCACCCATCTGTAGGGAGTCCTGCCCCTCAGTCCTCTTCTGCCTTGGATTTGGGGTGAAACATATCCCTTTGCCTGGGTCTTTCTTCTCTTTCTCCTGGGAAGAGCCCACCAGTGTCTTCTGCCTCCTCCTGGACCAGGAATTGGCATCTGTTTATTTCAATGGCCCAGCACACATCCAAAATGAAGTCTCTTTCTAGCTACCACAACCAAGATGGTTCTTGCCATGATATCTCAATGCAGTGCAGGCTCAAGCATGGCAATCTCTCTCTCTCTCTCTCTTTTTTACAGCTCTCCTTTTACAGCTGCCTTTACAGCATGTCTCCCAGCCATTGAGAATGTGATGTCCTCCTTCCAGGCTTTAGATTTCAAAACACCTGTATCCTAGGTTTGGCCAATCAAAATGCTGCCTCCATCTGCCCCAAAACAGTAGTGGTTAGTACCCTGGACAGCTTAATTTGCCCTTGGGACAGCACAGCTGCATTTCAAGGCCACACCTCAGACTGTTCTCCATCCTCTCCCTCTTTTTGGGGGGATGGCAGTATTCTTTTTTCTCTGCTGATTCACACCTGTGTCCAGCTCAGTAGCAGCCTGGACACAAAACCTTTAAGCCACACAGATAGTATAAGTGGCCTATATTTTAAAAAGGCAAGTTTGATAAATAATAAAAGGCCCCTTCAGGCTGCCAGTATGATAAAAAATAATTTGGGCAGCCCTGTTATTTCATTAATATCATCTCCCCCTTGAATTCTGTCCTTTAGATGGGATGGTTCTGCTTCTTTTTAGCAGCAACATCATTTGCCAGGAAGATATCAAAGTTAAATTTGGTCAAGCCTCATTTAGCAAGTAATTGCTAGACCTCTCCAAAAAACATCTAGTTTTTCACATGCCTATGTTAACAAATAATGAAATTGTTTTACTCCTTATTTGATGTTCCAGTTTATAGTCTAGCAAAGATCTGCATATTTTGCAATAATTCTTCTGCCTAGAAATTCTTTCTCCCTGTGCAATTTACAAAAGAAGTCATTTTCTCAATAACCGTAGTTTTGTATGTCACCAACCTAGAGCATTTCAGTAGGCTGTATGCTATACAAATATGGAAGACTGGGGTAGACCAGAGACTGGGGTAGAGATGTTTTGAATTCACTATTACATTCAAAATTAGCAATTCTCTTGCAGCTATCTCCGTATAGGTAGATAAAATTTCTAGATGAAATTGAACAGCTCAGAAAATCAGAGACGGTATAAATTTTAATTTGCAGTATCATTATTATTGTCAGGAGCAGAAAAGTTATATTTTGGATTTAAATTATCAGAATTACGTTCATAGATATTTCGTGCAGGGTTTATTTTTTAAAAACATACTGATGAGGTTAATTTGATTACTTTCAATGTGCTGTTCCAACATTACTTCAATGTTTCTTACAAGCTTGAAGTGCATTCTTGCTTCCTTTATTAGAGAATTAGGTGCTTTATTTAACAGACTATTAGTATTTATTAACCAAAGGTTAATTAAAGTGTTCATGAAACACGCTGCAATCTGAAAAGATTAAAAGAGCCACTGAAGTATAGGAATGTTGTTTCTCTACCAGCAGCTTAGACTAAAAATAAATTGTGAATTTAAAAAGCAATGCTTAAGATGAAATTGTTTGTCCAGGAGGACTTGGGTCAGCTTTTAATCTTAAAAAGAGTTTTGCATGTATGTAGTGATGCATTAGTATAATAGATTCAATAGAGATTCTTGGGAAACCTTACCAAGAGGACAGCGGTTGTCCAGATGCTAAAGAGATTTATTTATTCATCTCAAACAAGTTTAAATTAAATAAATTTATTTGTTCATTTCAAACAAATGACTCTGGGTAGCTAACAACAATTTAAAAAACAGCACAAAACAACAAAAACAGAAACAATATACACTCTGCAGCTGAGATCATTCTAAAAATCCCATAAAAATCCCAATACAAATGTTGCAATAACACTAATTCACAGGCTCCAATAGACATTCTGACTCCAAAGAGCAGGAATACCTCCACATCTTCAGGGCCTAGAAAAGGTTAACTGGCCAAGGCCAATCTCATTTCTGGGGAAGGATGTTCCAGGAGGCAGGTAAAAGGACAGAAAAATCTCTCTTTCTGGATCTTGCCTAGTGGCACACTTTAATGGACCGCCCCATCCAAACCCCCACAACCTGAAAAAGCACCGCATCACTTGAACAACCTGGGATGGAGATATAAAGTTTGGCATTATTGGCATATTAATGAAATCTCATTCCATACTATTGGATTATCTCATCCAGCAACTTCATGTAAATTATAGATGTTATCCAGGAGTAGAAAGAATATTGTGCCCTGCAGTTCTGCAAAGCAACAGCCACTAGCAAAACCTTTCTCCTGCTATCATCAAGTCGAGAGTCTGGAAAATAAATAGACTGTTCTATTCTCAGAACAAGAAATTTTCTACATCCTTCATTTCAATCATGAAGTGTTTTGCATGTATTTCTCATTAAGTGTAAGGTCTGCCATCTTCAGCGACTTAGCCAGCCACCAAGGACACATGGCCTGGGAACGGAATGTGAAACTACAGTGAGAGGCACCAAGCATCAAAATGGTTCCCAAAACATCAAAACGGAATACTATTTGACATGATTGAATTGGTCAGAGGTGGAGGGTCAGGGAAAGGAAAAATGTAAACTTTGCACAGGAATACTCAGATCTAGCTTTACTTTCACTGTAACCCCTTGACTTTAGTAAAAGACCTATCATTTCAACCAAATGGAGTCGAGGGTCTTTCTTTCCTAAATGTCTAAGTCGGGGCAGGCCTGACACTAAAGCAAAATTCTACCATTCCTAATAGAGAATTTAACTCTTCTAAAAATGACTGAAGAATACAATCCTTAAAGTAAAAACCAATAATCATGATTCTTTTGTTATGCATCAAAGCTATACTTTCCATTATACATAGACTGGATTTTCTGGTTTAATTGTTTCTCAGAACTTACTGATAAAGTACAGTAATAAGCTGCTAATATGAATATAACAGAAACAATTTTATGGGTTGAAAGTAGTACATTCAAGGTCTTTAGCTAATTAAACTTTAATATTTAATTTCCACATTCATAAAAATGAAAGGAAGTATTTGAATTTTGGGCCTTTCAGAACTTCAAAAAAGGAAATATAAATAAATATAATTCAAATGAGTGAAGAGATCCCATGGCTTCTTAACTCCTTTGGGCTTATTACAATGTCCTTACAATCAGCCTCGCACAAGAACTGCACTACAAATACAAAATAAATTTAAAACTATGTCTCTTTGAATCATAATAAATGTTTTTCTTTTAAAAAAAACCAGATTTGTGTTTGAGACTGTAAGTATGTAAAAGGAATATTCCTTTTTTTATGTAATTTTTTTTAAAAAAAATATTTTAAGACATACATATCATTGCATGGACAGTGTGTTGGCTGAGTATCATTCATTCCAATATAAGAAAAATAAAAATTACAACAATTATCAAATTTACATAGTCTAATATTATTATACATATCTATATCAATACTTTTTTCATTTATTCAATTATTCAATTATTCATTACTTCATCTTAATAATAATGTTATACCTAATAATACCTTTTTCAAAATCTGATCTTAATCTCTTATCTTCACTTTAATAGTATTCTATGAAAATACGTATAGCAATATTTCCCCCATTTCTAATTTTTAAATCTGTTCTTATCTTTAGCACATCCAATCATTTTTCCCCATTTATTCAATATTTATTACAGCATTCTAATAGTAATATCATTTTTAAACATACCTAGTAACATCCTTTTTCAAAATCTAATATTAGTAATGTATAAAGATACATATAACAGCATTCTCCCTATTTCTATTTTTTTAAATCTATTTTAATGTAATACAGCCAATCTTATTTACGACTGAACATTACGACTGTTCAGATGGCCCTGAACAACTGATAATTAGTCTATGAAGTTGCAGTTATTTCAGCATTCCCATGGTCATGTTGTCATGATTCAGGCACTTGGCCACTTGATGGTTGCAGTGTTTTGTGGTCTCATAATGACTGTTTATGACCTTACATGTTGGCTTTCCGTAAGAAAAGTCAGTGGGAAACTTGGTAAGAGGTTGCAAGTCACTACTCCTGCTTTATTACCTGTCTATTCCTGTGCTGCTTAGTGTCTGGACCCAGCACACACCCACATGCCCATGCACTGTGGTGCCCATGTGTGACATCCATCTACCCATAGCTCTGCCCATTTGCCTGGGACTCTACCTCATCCCATATTACATCCTATACGCAAGGACTTAACAACCCATATGGTCTTGGGGTTACAGTGACAGCTGGGATTGCCATTCCTAAGCAGTGCTTTCATGTGACATCATGGTTTATGACCACATCGGTCAGCGATGGACATTCTTATCCCAATTGCTATTGTAATCTGAGGTCTACCTGTAGAGACCTTTTTTTTTTAGGTGAACTGATAGGGCTACTTTCTTAAACCTGATGTAAGGAATGTCTAGATGTATGCTCTGTTTGGAAAGATTAAAATAATGCTGCTGCTGCTTTAATTAATAGCATTAAATAAGCTTTAGTAATTACTAAGAAAAGTTGATGTGTTTGGTCAAAGACTGAAGCATTTCTTCTAAGGCATTTTTGAAATGTCCACAATTCTACTATGAACACAGATAAGATAATAATAGAATAAAGGGAAGAGAGTAAGGAACAATTCTGTTCCAAGACATATTTGCTTGAATTACATCTAAAAATGAAGAATGCTAAGGTCTCTAGGAATAGACAATAACTCTACTAAATCAAAATCCTATGAAGCAAAACATTTTTAGACATTCTGGCTCAGGTGTTTAGGAATTCGCTTCATTTTTAAAAAAAAATCTTATTTTTCTGCAAAATATTAGGTGTTTTATCTCACTGCCATAAGTCATTGAGGTTTGTTTATTTTAGGCAAATCTCTAATTTATAATACACATTTTGCAGCTGTAATCTTGTTTATATCTGCTCTCTGAGTTAGTGGATTTTGTTTTGTAAAGGATATCATGTTTTTGACTCCCTGTACAAATTATAACTAACTGTATTGTTTACTACAAAAGTGTTTGGGGATTCTACTGTGTTAAACAGAGCATTTGATTTCCTGTGTGAAACCAGATCAAGAAAATTAAAGTGTTATTTCTTCTACTTACTATCTCAGAAGAGAAAAGTGAAATATATCCTGCTCAGATTGCAGCATTTCAGTTTGTATCAAATATCTGCTTGATATTTGTAGTATGAATACTACAATTTTTTTTTACATGTAGTCAATCACTCAGTACAAGAAAACACTTGGGGTTTTATAGCTTTTTGACTGCACTTTTATATATACACATTTGAGAATAAATCTCACTGAATTTAAAGGGACTTCTGAGAATAGATGGCTTGTACTCAATCTTGTCATTCTTTTGTTCTTCTGGAAAGTAAGTTACCTGACAAATAGTTTTATCTATATACTATTAACATTCTCCTGTCTGTTTATCTGTTTGTAATCTTCAGTTAGCTCAAACAATGCATCATAGTGCAAAAATCAAGTATCAATCAAAATCAAGGCAAGAATTTCATACTTCAAATGAATCAAGTACCTTAAATCTGCTAACATAAAGAATGTGCACAAAATCCAGGAGCCATTACTCCTGTGTGGTTGAAATTTCAAGGGTCTTTACACTACTTGTATTGTAAGTTATGCCTGTTGCAGTATCGCCACGGCCAGATGATAGTGATTTCCCACAGTCCCTGCTAGCTTTCCAGAAGCAAAGTCACTGGGAAAGCCGGTAGGAAGTTGCTCCTGTTCTCACTGCTGTCACTGCATTTTTGCCTACCTCTAGTCATTCTGAAACTGTTTAGACAAGGATACATCTCTTAAAGGATAACCCAATGAAGCATGGCCTGTCTAGTTATAATTAAATTTGCAGTCATGAAATATACCAAAATGTAAGTGCTTTATGTTCAAGGACATATGATTATAAACTCATTTAATTCTCATACCTTTTCCTTCAAATTGAGATTTAAAAAAGAGAAAATGACACACACTAATTGTGTGTCAACAACAGAATATATTTCCCCATCCTGTTTGGGGAGCATGAAATCAACAAGAGGAATATATTCCCAAAGTTCTCAGCTTTCATGTCATCCCACTTTTTAGCAAGAGGTGTGATCTGCCAGCATCTTTTCACTGCCCTCCAAGAAAGCTGGGCCGCTAATTCAGCCTGCCTGCTTGCCTGCCTTCCTTCCCAGTGGACAAGAGAGGTGCATTACATTTTTCCAGTCACCCATTTTTCCACTTCATCTACTCATTGTTTCATCCACAATAACTCTTGTTCATAAATGATTCATGGTCTCCTAAATTTACCCATTTCTGTTTTAGAAAATTTAATTGCCATGGGAGCTCTGTTTGACTAGATGTTATTTCACAAAGCAGTTTTGTTTTGGAAGCCTCACCAATTTTTGCAGATGCTCATTTTCTTAGCTAATCAAAATACAAATAATACAACAAATATACTCTCACAAAATAATCTGCAAATGATACATATGTACATTTTTACCTTTTCTTTTTGAAAAAAAACAAAGGGATGTAATTGAATTAAAAGAAAAAATGTAAATATGTAAACATAACTTTTGCTTTTTAACACAGTTGAAAAATGTATTTTTCTAGAATTGTGATCTAGAACGTTAAGCCAGCAAACTGCATCAGATAAACTGAGTATGGGTTGTAAATCTATTTAATGGACATTTTTTTTCTTTCTCCCTCCCTTCCCTGTCCTCTCACTTTAGAAAGGAGCGGCTACTTAGATGTTCTCAATGCAAAGTTGCAAGATACTGTGGTGTACACTGTCAGGTAATTATTTTAAAGCATAGATGAACAATGCAATATTCAAATTTTTTAACTAGTGAAATTGTTTTCTAATTATATACTCCTATTTGAATTGGGGTACTGTCAAGCCCCCCAAAACAAGAATGATATGTGAAGTTACTTTTGAGTAATTTCTTTGTTGTTATTCACCTACAAACAGAATCTTGCCAGACTAAAGTAATTTTCTGCAAAAACCATATACTCTGTGAATTGCTAGACAGGGTCCAACTTTGCCCTTTCTGCCCACTAGACAGTTTTTGCTCTCCTTGTTTTCTGGGAAAGAGCCCCTCCCTCCTGTGACTCTGGGGTACATTGCACTACAAGTTTCCCGAAATAGACATTGTATTCCACATGGGGTCTGGCCAGGGCAAAGTGGAGTAAAAGAACTACTTCTGCGGTCTATATTTTATGTATCTGTTCCTACACCCCAAAATAGCATTTGCTTTTGTAACAGTTGCATTTCACTGTTAGTTTACCACTGAATTCTGAATACATTGATAATGATGACTTGCACAATTCTTATTTGTATTTGTTAATCATATTCTATACAGTACATTGCAAACACCTTATACTCCATTTGAAATACATTTAAAAAGCAGAGATGGAGTAAAACACTGAAGGAGGAGGTCATTTTTTAAAAAAGTACTAACTGTTAAAAGGGAAATACTTTCTTTTCATTCCTAGAAAGAAGCCTGGCTGGACCATAAAAGGGAATGCAAATGTATTAAAGATATTGACCCTAATTTTCCTCCTGACTCAGTGAGGCTTGTTGGCAGGATTATTTTCAAAGTAGTAAGTTAACTTTTTATATATGATTAATTTTTTCAAAATATATCTGCCCAACTTTTGTTAATGTGGAAACAGATTGTGTATTTCAGAGTTCAAGCGATCCTTGAGATGGGGCCTCTTGAACAAGAGGTTGAGAGAAACCTTCACTCAGTCAGATTGCCTCATGTTTTTCCTTGACAAAATTCTTTGGAAATATCTTTGTACCATGAAGTGCCTATAGCAATGAGCTCAACTGAGACTTGATGAATTGATGTTCTAACCTATGCTGGTTACAGGAGAAAATAGGAAACGAGCCAGTTTACTCCTTTGAGTCTTCTTTCCTTGACTTGTGTGCATTTGACCTGGTTTTTATAAGAACTGTGTGATTTTAAGAATTGTTGCTTGAGTTGCTTGTTTTTGTCTTCTATCCCTTTCTCTTGTGTTCAAAATTGTCTTTTGGAATTGTACTCCTGAGGAATGGAATTAACATGTATTTTATTACTCTATGAGATCCTCTGGGTGTCTTTTTGTTGAAAAGGCAAAGTAAAATGTGCTTTGCTAAGTCAATATGTATGTGTGATTGTGTTGATCGCTCTACAGTAATCAGTAGGAGTAAAGGTATTGTCTCTTCACTTGACTAGCTTTTAAGTTGATGGAAAAAGAAAATTAAGATAACTAGAGGCACACATTTGTATGTGTTAGGCTATACAACTAATAGTTGGATGCGGTATATAATAATGTACATTTGTATAAAGTCTTTTGAAATTATTTCAACTGCATTCTTGGGCATTTGGACAGAAATTAGAAATAGGACAAACCAGGCAAATAAATGTAATACATCAATCCATCACATGTATCAACATATACAATTTTTTGCCATTAGAGATATGATTTTATAGTTTCAGTTTCTAAATGAAATTCTACAAAAATTGCTTAAAATTAAAAATTGTATCAGTATTTATGCTGTTGAAGTTAATCAGTTTGATCTTAGGCTGATGCTAATTGCCAAATCTCATGTTTACTTCATTTCTTCAAAATGATTAATATCTTAGATATTTATGAGAGATTGGTCTTTTGGCACCAATTTCAAAAAGGGAGTCCTTAAGTAGAATTCTTAAATATCACGTGGACTTTGATGCAGTGGGTGAGCTTAAAAAGACTCGTTGCAACTGTTCTAACAGTGAAATAGATAAAAATAATATGTAAAAATGAAGAAAATGGAGAATAAATTTAAAAAATAATAATAAAATGAAGATGGTAGGATATAAAATTCTAATAATGTTTTTCCAATCATAAAATAGTCACAAATTACTTTATTTCAGATGATTATTGTTTTTTCTATTCATGTATATCAGGTTTAAGAGCCAGGGTGGTGCAGTGGTTAGAATGCAGTATTGCAGCCTACTTCTGCTGACTGCCAGCTGCCAGCAGTTCGGCAGTTCGAGTCTCACCGGCTCAAGCTTGACTCAGCCTTCCAGCCTTCCGAGGTCGGTAAAATGAGGACTCAGATTGTTGGGGGCAATATGCTGATTTTGTAAACCACCTAGAGAGGGTTCTAAAGCACTGTGAAGCAGTATATAAGTCTATTATAGCTATTATTTTTAACAGTGAAATAATTATCCAAGGTTATTTTTATTCATTAGTGTTTCTATATTCTTACCAGTTAAGGCAATCGGTATGCCCATCTGAAGAGCTATATTCTCTTTCTGATCTTCAGTCAAGTAAGTGTTTTTGTATATTTTCTCAATTGAAAGGGACTAAGTTGTGTGAGGATACACTATCTTTTAAATATTTTATGCAAATTGTTTAAATGATGAGGATTTCTGTTCTCCCTTGAATTGGATGAAGGAACCACTGTTTGTAGGAAATAAATATTATGGTAACAATAATGAAAGTAGAGGGTCTCTCAGTTAAATCAGAAGGTGTTAGTTGAATCAGTTCAATTTAAAGGATAATTTTGGAATCTCTCTGCCTCCTTACCAGATGTTTGATCTTGGAATATTAATAAATATTTTCTATTCTAAATTATATATAGTGAGATCAAAATATTGTTTTATTATATATTTCTTAGCAATTGCATTTATTTTAGAGGTTTTTTAGTATTTATTTTAGTGTGTGGTGGTTGTATTTGGACCAAATTCTGAGACAACATTATTAACCCTTTCAAAAGAAAACCTGCATGTGAATGTCACATTTACTTATTTAGATGAGAATCCCCTCCTGCTAAATCTGGGTATGTAAATAATCATCAGGGTGCCTGCAGATGCAATACTAATAAAAATTATAGATTACATTGAGCTAGAATGGGGTTAGAGTGATTTATGCACTCGTCCCCTGCTTTCTTTCCTGAATTACCAGCATTCATTCATATGTACAGTGTGGGAAAGGATTCAAAGGTACTTTTGGAATAACATGTAAAAATGTTCTATATGTGTAATCTTTTTTTGTAATGTTTCATTTTTCAAGGATTATTTTTTAATTCCAGAAAATTAAAACAATTCATTTACTTGATTTCAGTTCAGTTCATTTGCTTTTTTTTTTCTTTTTTCATATGATATTGGAACTGAATTTTTGATCACTTGCTGTACAATTTCTGTCGGGTGTTTCTTCCCAGGCAATAGTTAATTGTTCCAGTACAGATAATTCTGTTCTATACAACACCAATTTATTATCATTACTGATACTTCAAATTCCTCCCAAAATTTTGGATGGATATAGAGTTCTACTTTGCAGCACCCCTAGGGTCATATGATCACAATCCAGGTCTTGGCAACTAGACTACTTTTCTGTCTGTCACAATGTCCTATGGGCACAATGATCTTTATTACTTTCCCTACCAGTTTTTGGGAAACATGAATAAAATAATTTCTCAAAGACATCCATATGGCTACTTTGGGAACAGACTATTGAGCTAAAATATAAAATGTCTGCCAACATGGCTGCTTCTTTGTTTTCACAGTTACCGTATTTTTCAGAGTATAAGATGCATTCCCTCCCCCCAAAAGAGAGTAAAAATTTGGGTGCGTCTTATACACTGAATGTAGCCCCTTCCCCCCCCCGGTCTT
>JANHFL010001577.1:57595-74383 GCA_032468155.1 Oxyrhabdium leporinum | reverse complement strand
TGATGATGATGATGATGATGATGATGATGATGATGATGATGATGATGATGATGATGATGATGATGATGATGATAAAAACATTCATGCTATGATAACTGCTTGTGATATCATCTGAAGAAATATTTTAATACTGGAGGTTTAGTTGTGAATTCAAATAACTGAAACTGATATATTCATAATACAATTTGTATATCTTCTGCTGAGATTTAATTTCAATAAATTGAAAAACTTTTTTATTTGCCCATTTATTATCTACTCCTGAGTGTCTCTAAGCAAGTTTATAACTAAACATTAAATATGGAAAACCTATAAGCTGCAACATAAAAAAAATCTCTCCAAAATGTCTGAATAAGGCTGGGTCTAAATTTTAATTTTGTGTGTGTGTGTGTGTGTGTGAGCGAGCTCCAATAGCATTTTGTTCTACAGAAAATTCCTCCTTACAGGAATAATATGAATATGCAGAGATGCTCAAAATAGCAAACCTCTAGTTTGTATGAAAGGAAAAATATTGGCAACTATCACCAACTCATTGATGACAACTGCTCCAAATCCAGATGCTATAGATAGATATTAAATAATACAGTGAACAAGATGGAACCTTACCAAATTTTCAAGGCCAATTCCCAAGCAGTCAAGTAGAGGGTGGCAATATTATCTTCTGACAGTGGTCAGAGAGATAATAGCAGAACCACCATTAATTACTATTGTGGGAAGAATCTAACATCTTCAAAAAAGGGGAAAAAAATCGATCCAGGAAACTACAGGCCTGTCAGCCTGACCTCAATACCAGGGAAGATTCTGGAAAAAATAATGAAGCAACAAATCAGCGGACACCTAGAGGCAAACAAAGTCATAACCAACAGCCAACATGGGTTTGTCAAAAACAGATCATGCCATATAATCTTATTGCATTCTTTGACAAAGTGACAAAATTAGTGGACCAGAGGAATGCTGGACTTTACTTGGAGTTCAGTAAGGCATTTTATAAAGTAGACCATAACCTACTACTTGATAAAATAGAAAAATGTGGGTTAAACAGCATCATCACCAGATGGATTTGTAACTGGCTGACCAACCACACTGAATGCGTAGTCCTCAATTGAACTGCATCTACATGGAGGGAAGTATGCAGTGGTGTACCCCAAGGCTCTGTTTTAGGCCCAGTACTCTTCAACATCTTCACCAATGATTTGGATGAAGAGATAGATGGGGAACTCAACAAACTTTCAGATGACACCAAGCTAGCAGGAATAGCCAACACTCCAGAAGATAGACTTAAGATACAGAAGGGTCTTGACAGACTTGAACATTGGATGCTATCTAACAAAATGAAATTCAATGGTGAAAAAAGCAAGGTTCTACATTTAGGCAAGAAAAACAAAATGCACAGATACAGTATATGTGGTACCTCACTCAATAGTAGTAATTGTGACAGGGATCTTGGAGTCCTAGTGGACAATGTTGACACTAGAAAGAGTGCAGAGAAGAGCAACAAAGATGATTTGGGGACTGGAAGCTAAAATGCATAAAGAATGGTTGCTGGAAGTGGGTATACATTGTATTGTATTGTATTCATAACTTCTTTGCATACAGGAAACTAAAAAAAATATTTTAAGGGAAATCTGCTATTCAGCTGCTACATTCACTGTTACTGATCTTTTAATATATTTTTTCACATAGCTTTGTAAGCATTTTGTACCATTTTATTAAAAATATATTTGCCAGTTCTCAAAATTATGTAATAAAAATAATTTGCCAGCATATACTGTCACAGAGAAGAATCATAGAATGTGCCAAGCTAATTTGCATGCTGAACTACAACACTTTGAAAATACAATTTAAAATGCAAGAAGAGTTACAGCATAGTCTTACTGTTTAGGATGATGCAAAGCTTTCTCATTTATGAAGGAAATTACAAGGGCAACCAAATCCCAGTTATCTATAGTTTACAGGGAGGAAAAGTGGTAAAGGGAGAAACATTCTTGCAATTTTCCATCTCAATAAAAAGGCTGCATCCTATTCAACCTTCACCGGATACTCTATGCCCATTCTACATCCACCAAGCAAGTTGTGAAGTTTCTAGAATCAGGAAGCATTAGTAATAAGGGCTTCGTACTTCATAGAATATTAATTTGTATGAAAAACAACACAACAAGCATATTCTACATAAATATATGTATATAAATCTAATTTGCTACATTTTATAACCCAAACAGTAGGCTGCTCTAATATCATGGCACATGTTCAATGTCAGTATCTGAGCTGAAAATCTTTTATATATTATGAATCACAGATGTGAAAGTATTCTCTGTTGCTTTTTAAAATATTTTAAATTAGTTTGAGGCAAGTTCATATGGTAAAAACACTATTCTCAGAAATATTAATGAATTCTTCTGGAGAAATTTCCTTTTGGAATGTACACAAAATTTCATGTTATGTTTGAAAGAAAGCTTTATATTCTCTAATATCTGCAATATTTTATACTTCTAAGTACAGCAATAAGCGTAAACTAGTTTGTACTTTTCACATATCATTATCTGTATGAAAAATAAAGGTAAACTGCAGGTGCCTATTTATTTCTTCCCTTGGATAAAATGGCATAAGGAAAGAGTCAGGTCCATCTCAGCTCCAGATTTACTTTCTAATCAAATTAGCAACCCCACCTGAAATTGCAGTTAATACAACAAACAAACAGAACCACCTTTCAAAACCTAGGAGGTCATCCTATGACTTGCTTTACACCCAGGAATTTTTTTGTTAAATTAGTATCTAACGGGTATAGAATAGAATACAATAACAGTTGGAAGGGACCTTGCAGGTCTTCTAGTCCAACCCCCTGCTTTGGCAGGAAACCCTACACCACTTCAGACAAATGGTTATCCAATCTCTTCTTAAAAATGTCCAGTGTTGGAGCATTTACAACTTCTGAAGGCAAGTTGTTCCATTAATTCTTCTGTCAGGAAATTTCTCCTTAGATTAATGCTTTTCTCCTTGATTGATTTCCACCCATTGCTTCTTGTCCTATCCTCAGGTGCTTTGACTCCCTCTTCTTTGTGGCAGCCCCTGAGATATTGGTAGACTGCTATCATGTCACCCCTCGTCCTTCTTTTCATCAGACTAGACATACTGTAATATCAATGTAATTATTAGATTTGGAAAATTATAATCCTATTCTGTTTACAGTCACACAAGCTTTTTTTCCTTGCAGTAAATATTTGTATAGAACTAACAGATATTGGTTTAAGTGGATAGGATATCTTAAAGTACCCTGAATAATATTTGCTCCCCACAATTCATTTCCACTATGCTATTGGCTTTCAGTGACCTTCCATTTTGCATATTTAAGAGGAAATTTACAATCAGATGCTCTGAAATATATCATAAACAAAGAATAGTATCTAATTAAAGACAGCCTCAATTTTTCATCTCTAACTCTTCTATAGATCTAGAAAAGTTTCTGTAGGAGATAACACTGAGAGCCAGATTGTTGTAGTGTTAAAGTTCTGACTTTAACTAGAAGACTGTGAGGTCCAGGCCTGCTTTAACCATGAAAGCCATCTGGGTGATTTTAGGCTGGTCACTCTCTCTCAACCCAATTTACCTCACAGGGTTGTTGATGTGAGGAAAATAGAAGGAGGAAGGAGAATTATGGGCAGGGTCCCTGGTGCTCTGTGAGCTTGGTTGGTTTTTTTACAGACAATTCATTACCAAACTAAGTAAAATTAGGAGAATTATGTATGTATTCCGTCTTGCATAGGAAATAATAAAGATGAGATTTTTTAAAAAAGTTTCAAATACTATAATGCTGAAATAAGTTTATAGACACCCATTTAAAACGCAGTTGATATATGCACTTTCTTCCTAGAAATAGGATTCATTCTGAAATTTAAATCTAAAATAAATAAAGGAAAGCTAAATTTAAACAGGATTTCATATTAGAATCATACTTTGTGTATGTGTAAAATATTTATGGGTTAAACATGCTATTCCTTTTCAGGTTAAACAGTGTTTATTTTGCAAAGCTTGGTAAAAGAAATAGTAATATAAAAATACAAAACGAAGAACAAAAAGGAAATATTGCTCAATTTATCTTACGGTAATACCACTCTTTGTAACTCTATTTATATCCTACCAAATCATCTTTGATTCCACCATATTCGTACATTATTTCATTGATTCTTACACTGCCATTTGTTCTTCAAATAACCTTCTTTTGGGGGATTTCAACAACTCCAATCAATTCTTCTAAATCTATTCATTCTTCCTTCTTTTTATCTGTTTTGTAGTTTGAGTTTCATTCTATTCCCTCTGTGTGATCAAACCATTTTGGTATAATTATTTTATACTGACACATCCATTTTGCATTCAATCATAATCCACCTATATTCATTCAGAATCAGTTCATTATTGAGATTGTACCTGTGTGACTTTGTGCCAGTCACACACTCTCAACCCAATCTACTTCACAGGGTTGTTGCTACACACTGCATACTTCTTAACTAACCAGTTCCTACTGCACTGAGCTTGCTTTTATGCTTCTCCTGACCTGCCACTTTCTTTTTATTTTTGAATTTAAATTTATATCCCATCTTTCATTCAGAAGCTAATGGCAATATTTCCCTATTTTTCTCAACATAACAACTCTGCCAGATAGATTGGTCTGGGAGAGAATGATTGGTCCGAAGTCACCGAAGTCAAAGGGAAGATTAGAATCCATATCTACCCCCTCATAACCCACCACTGTAACAACAATATCACAAAGTATACAGCAGCACCCTCTAAAGCAAAGGCGTTTTTACTCCTTTCAGTGATTTACCATCATCTGTAAACATTCTACCAAGATGCACATCTTTATCTACCTACTACCTTCTTTTTACTATTTATGTAGGTGGTATACATAGCACTTCCCATATTTTTCCCCATAACGATAACCCTATAAGACAACTGGACTGAGAGAGAGTGATTAACCCAAAGTGTCTCATAGAGCTTTTGGGCTAATAGGGGAATTGGACCTGGGCCTCCAGATTTCTATTTTAGCATCTTGATAGCTTGAATAAATAGGCTAACAGGATGAAAACTATCATTCTTCACAAAGTCCAAGTTCCTCATTTAGGGACCAGAAATCAAATTTTGTAAGTGTAGCTTTAGGCGCTTGGCTTGGTAAGATACTGTGAATAAATCTTGGAACAGTGGTTGATTTTAAATTGAATACAGAACAACAGCAAGATACAGATTCCGAAAAAGCAAGTGACATTTTAAGCCACGTGAAGTGTGGTTTGATAGAAGTTGAAGAAAGCAGAAAATGACTTCCGATGATTTGGCAACTAAACCCCTGTTTAGTTTGAAAATCTGGAACTAATTTGGAGAAAGGTTTTAAGGATGATTAGGGACTAAAAATGGATGTTATGAATAGTGATTGGAAGATCTTCTGATCTTGAGAAGACCGAAGGGGGTTATTCTTCAAACACATGAGAGAAAGTTACAAGAAGGCAAAAAAATATGGTTTTTGTTATATGTGAAGCGATCCAGAGTCATTAGAATTGGATGGTCTAGAATTTGAAATATAAATGAATAACTTCCAGAAAACCTCACAGAAAGGACACTTCGATGGTGGAACCAATGAGCCAGAGCACTTAGTGGATAAACGAACAGTCTTCTGTTGCAGGTGCTTTAACTGACTTCCTGCACTGAGCAAGGGGCTGGATTTCACGGCCTAAAGGCCCTGTCCAGTCCTGATTCTAAGATTCACGTGCTTCCAAAATGTTAATCCTAATTTTCTTTTGAGGCCCATTTTTCACAAGGCTTTCAAAATTCCAGTTTCTCACATGTTACTTTCAGACAGTTAGTTGGTGTGGCTTTCTAAAAAGAATCTGGTTGCCACAGCAACTGAGCTCTTAATACCAAAGATGTCATGGCTTGAAGGGGGGATGGGTTTCTCTAGCTTCAGCAAAAGCCTCCACTGCCTCCATGCTGTATGGATTATGGCAAGTAAAAGTCTTTATGGGCATTTCCCCCCCATTCGCTTTAAATCAGTTTATAATCTTGCTTGGAAGGAATCTGGAAGAAGTACATCCTTTTTAACTCAGACGGACTTATTGTGTAAAGCTCAGCGTGCTAAGAGGTCTGGAGTTTTCCTTGGACAGGTAAAATTCAAATGGTATTAGATACAATTTATGCAACTGTCTCCCCTGCTAATATGTATGATTATTAAAGCAGGAATCTGGTTCAGAAGTTACTTGGCCATGAATTTAGATTGTGGCTATATTTTAGCTTTTCTGAAATACAGAACAGTCTTCCTGAGCCTGGTAAGAGATTATGCAGATTGATCTGAAATACGCAGGTCAGGAAGGACTGATAATATGGAAAAAATACAACTGGCCAGCCTTGCAATATTCACCTCTACCGTACAAATAAATACACTTCAGGATGTAAATTCTGAGTTTTGGTGGCAACTATTTTTAACTCTTCTCATTTATTTTCATTTACTCCGCAGAGTACTAAGTTTGCTCATAGCATTGTTTCCATATATGAAATAAGTAAAAAAAATATTCTTTCCTGACACATCAGAAAAGCATACACTTGTTTCATAGCTCATCTGGTTTGTAGTTTCTGCTGCAGAAGTTCTTAGTTTAGGAACATAAATCTTGCATTGTGCTAAACTAGACTATTTATACATGTACCCCAGTAAAGTGCATGCTATTCTGTTTTGCAACTAATCTCTAGTGTTTCAGGCAGAAGCCTTTTCTTGTCTTTTGTTACTTTATGGGTATACAATCTGCAGCTTAAGAGTTGAAGCCTGTGGATAAAAATGCAAACTTGTTGTACACCTCTTACCTTCAGGAACTTTTGCTTATGAAATCTTGATAGCTGCAACATATATTTACTATCTCTGGTCCTAGTTTCTGTAGCAATGGAAAACTGTTCCTGACTATCTTCACTGGCATCCCAGACTGAACTTCCCTACTTACTTCCTGTATCATCTTTTTTGTTCTACGAACATATTCTGACTTATCAGTATTTTTTTTGAAGAAATGTGATTCCCAGAATGACACGGTACCCCAGGTGTGGTCTCACCAGTGCAGCCTAAAAAAGGAATAAGAACTTTACATATATTTGATACAGCACTTCTTCTAATGCAACCCAAAACTATATTAGCCCTTCCAACAGCTGTCTCAATATCTCTGACTAAGCCCTGCTCCAGTGTACTGCCTCCAAACCACGAGTCAACCATCTTGTCTATGTGTCCTAATTTTGTTTCCTTTCCTAAACATAGTACTGTAGGTTCTGATAGTTGAAGGATATCTTGTTCCTCCCAATCTATCCAATCTTGTTTTGTCAACTCGTATGCTGGCCAGATCTCCCAATTTTGCCTTCCACAAAATTTGATAAGCAACCTATCAATCCTCTTATCGAAATCATTAATAAAAATGTTGAATAACTGCAAAGTGCAGTCATTACTTAGTTTATACTGCAAAAATATAAATGTATTCCTAAGAAGAAGCTTCAAGGAAAAGCTGTATTTTAACATCTAAATGTAGAGAGGGAGGTGAACATAAGCTTCTCTATTATTGTAGGAACTGGGGAAGAATAAAACAGTTAGGTGGAAGCTATGTAGCATAACAAAGTGCTGGTCCAGATCACTTCTGTGCAGAAATGATGCTGCTAAAATGAGAGGCTATTTGAAAAATCAGTGACTTTATTAAAGCAAGATTTGGGGAAACAAAGGATTCCTAAATAAGTATTGTTGTTTCAATAAAAAATAAAGGAAAATAGCACTGAAGAAGCAGAAAAGAGAAAAGCAATACTGTTTGTGCATTCCTTCTCCTTTAGTCTCTAAATATCAATGTGTGGAACCCTCTAGATGTTTTGGATTATAATTTAAATATTTTCAACCAGCATGGGATACTTGGACCATCAGCAAGCTGGGTAGATTTAGTTGTAATGCTATTATAATGCTTAGTGGCCATGTCAAAATAGAGTTCTGGATTAAACATGCAAAAGGACAATATAGTAAAATAGACAACTTATAATGCATTTAATAGATAAAAATGGATCAGAATGCAAAAGTACTGTAAGGCAAAGTGCACATTAAAAAACAAACATTAAAAGCATAATATTTTATGGTAATTCATATAATAGAAGTTAACCATTATAAAATATAGTCTGAAACAACTTTTATTATCCATTACAAATCCAATGAAACAGAAATAAACAATAAAATAAAAAATGAAGTTTGAGGCTGCAGTCCTTAACACCTTCAGCAGCAAATAGGTTGAATGCAACAACATTATTTCAACAAATATGAATATTGTAAATTTATTTAAAATTATATATGCTAAGTGTCATTTGGTTCAAGAGCTCAGGAATCATACTACTACCTATAAAGGAAAAGGAATTTATTGAGGAAAAAATAATTTATTAAATATATGACACAAAATATATCATTGGAATAAAATTTAAAATATTGCTGTATAGAAGTTGATGTAGAAACATGTTAATAAAAGTTTTTAAAAATGCAATACATATGCTTTAGAAAGTGAACTTTTAAAAATATATTATTTATATGTGCTGTGATATTTTTCCATGATGGCATTTTTCCCAGAGCTCACGTAAGCAATTTTGGTAAACTAAAGGATGTCACAGTATATAAAATAAAATGATCCATTTCTAACTTTTTGCAGAACATAAAGACAAACTGCTACATAGATGAATTTCATAGAGGCATTTAAAGACTTAACTCTTAAACTTGATGTCACATAGTAAAATTAATGTGTAACAATTCTGTAGGCATTTATTCCTATTAGGTTACAATGATAAACACAGTTCTAGCAAGAATTATGTTTATGACAATTACAATACGTGGAAACAAATTCTGCTAGCTGGAAATTCTACTACTAGAAGTGATGTGCTATTTTGATACTATGTAAATATTAACACTAATTTGGCAAATAATCTTTATTTACTCCTTCAGTGTCAGAGTTTATACTTTTCTGTCATCATAAAAGGGTTAGAGCAAGTAATCTGTGGAAGCATCTCTTCCCATATTTTCAAATCTAGATGAATAAGACTTTAATCAAAAACTCTTCTCCAGTTTTTTCCACACTATGGGGTATGGAGAGTGCCAACAAAAAAAAAAGTTCTTTTCAGAACTAGCATCCTGTTTCTGAATCACCCTCTCCTGAAAAGCTTGTTTGGTACCCACGTTTATGGTTCTTTTGGTTTCAGGCAAAGACTTCTGTAGTTTCATAAACATTTAGTAAGATCTTATCTACTAATCTACCACAACTGTTACTACTGTAGATCATATATTTTGTCAAAAATTTACGTATTTTTGTTCTATATTCTATTTATATTTTACTTTTATTACCGTATGTATGAACACTGCCGAAAGTGTGCTTAATGAGCAATTAAAATATAAAAAAATGTCTAAATGATTTTCTTGAATATGTATAATATGTGTGTGTGTGCTTGAGTGCGCGTGCAGGAGAAGTTTAAGAAGAAACCTCTGGTATTTTTTAAATTTATAGAGTACTCTGCTTTCATGTACTTTTAAATGATTGTTGTGGAAAACTAAAAAATCCAAAGGAAAACATAAAACAGTTGGGACCCTTTGCAAGTCAAATGGATTTGCATAAAAACCTCAACAAAAGAGTTTAAAAAAATGGAACTTGCACCAGTAGATAAACTCACAGAGTATAAGATATATAGTTCAACCACCTTATCAGTGTAGGATATGCTAAAGGTTTTGGAGAGGTGTTTATCCAGCTTCTCTGGACTTTCACTAAAAGAGAACATGCCATTTCATGAGATAACCTGTTTCACTGTTTGACAGTTTTTATTCTTAAGAAATTTCTTCTTGAATATATATTGTGAATTAATATACTTCCTTCTAGTTTCAACCATGCTTCTCATCCTATCTTCTGGTGGGACAGAAACTGAACCTGTTCCCTCCTTTATATGACAAACCTTTAGATACCTGAATTTTACTATCATATATCCCCTCAGACTTTTCTTCTATGGTCCATCCAATTCCTTATCTGTTCCTCATAGGACATGGTTTTTCAGTCCCCTCACAGTATTGAGGCCTTTTCTGAATTTCCTTCAGTTTATTTTGTGTTCTTTTTAGATTTAGTTTGACAGAATTATACACAAATATTCCCATTTGGGCATTGCCAAGGCAGACTAGAGTGGGACAATTGCTTCACATGATCTGGACTCTATGTTCCTATTAATACACCCTAAAATAGCATTTCCCTTTTAGCATTTGTATCACACAGTTAGCTTGTGTTCTTCTAGCAGAATCGGATCTTTTCATTTATCCTCCTGCCAAGTCAGCTTTCCCCTGCCCTATACTTCTACCTTTTGTTTTTCCTTCCCAGATACATGACTCTACATTCCTCTCTTGTTAAAATTAATCCTGTTCATTTTGACTGTTGTTCAAGCCTGTTTATTTTTAATATTTTTTAAATCTCAAGTGCGGGCCACTCCTTGTTCTGATAATCATGTCCTGAACCTTTTCATCCAAATCATTTATTAAAAAACCCAGGATGCAGCCTGCAGCCCTCCACTCGAAGCTATTGTACAGTCTCATTTAAAACTACTTAGTATTTCTGGGTGTGATTATTCAGCCAGCTCTGAATCCATTAAAAGTTTTGTCTTCTAACCAATATTTTATTATTCTTTTTACAATGACATTTTGACAAACATTGTATGTGCTTTTACATCCATAGCATTCACACAATTTATTAAGTTAATCAGAAAAGGCAATAAGGCTAGTCTAGTGTGGCTTATTTCTAACCCATCCTGGCTTTTGAAAATTTTCACAATTTTAGGTCTTCACAGATAATATTTTCTAATAATTGTTTGAGGACATTGACATTTATAGGTGTCAAGATGACAGATCTATAATTTCCCAGGTCCTCTTCTTTCCTCAATTTAAAGATAGGGACAACGTTTAGTCCCTTCCAGTCTTCTGGAGTCTCACCAATTCTCCAGGTCTCCAAGATTATAGTCAATGATTCTCCATTAATTCCCTCATTATTTAGGGATGTCATTCATCTGGCCCTGGACACTCAAATTCATTAAAATTCAGTATTCTACCTTGTGTTATCTTCAACTGCACAACATCCCTCTTTCCACCATTATTGGGAACGCTATTCTTGGTCTTAGTCTTAGTGACTTAGCTTATTATTGCTGTTATTGTTGTTTTGTTGTTGTGGCACATCCTCTACATGGGGCTGCCCCGAAAACAACTTGGAAGCCACAGCTGGCCCAGAAGGTAATGGCATAAATAGTTATGAGAGCACCTTGATGCACTAGCTTGTGAGCTGCATTGCTTATTGGTGGATTTGAAGGTTCCATTCAAGGTGCTGCAAAGATCTTCATTACACAAGACCTAGGTGCTTGCAGGACTATCTGTATCTCTATCTGTTAGTTAAGCAGTATTGTCTGGCACGATCCAGAAAATATGACCTGCGAACAGCATTCTATCCAAGATCCAGATGGCCCCAACCCAGCTGTCTTACAAAGGACGTTAAAGACTGTATCACCTTCCCTCAGTCCTGGGTTGGGAGGTTGATATCCATGTTGATTGTTTTTAATTGTTCTGTTTGATTTGAAGTTGCCCAGCATAGCATGATTTATTGTACTTTATCATTTCAATGTTCTTTTCTCCCCTCTGGTTATTGTTGTTGTTTTTTACAATTTAGGCTTCCCTGAGTTGTAGGTTGTATAATTTATTAAACAAATCAAATCCTACCATAAAACCAAGAAACATAGGATCAAAAGCTGTACAATAATAGCATTAGTGCCTTTTATACATGTTTGTAACGATCAAAATGCCTTGTAAGTATTGAGCCAGTCTTTTGAAGAAGGTAACTGTTCTTTTTTGTTCCCCCCCAAAATTACAAATCTCCCAAAGACATTATATGGTAGCAATAGGATATTCAGGTTTCCAAAAAATATCATAAATCACTAAATGGGTGGCCATCAAAATAAAATAAGTAACTGAATAGCATTAATTATTCTTTTTAAGTAGGAATCTTGATATTTTATCAATTGACTTCAGCGTTATGAACTTTTATTTTGTATGTGTATGGAGATTCTTAACTATCAAGGTCATGGCTGTTCCAAAAGTGCTTTTTCAAAAACGCAGTTAGACTTTCTTGTTATTTTTCCTTTGAAAAATTTTGCTTTGCATCCAAGAAGCTTCTTCAGTTCAGTTTATTTTGCACATAATTCCTATTACATTTTTTCCTAACACAACAATTCTGGTTAGAAATTGTGACCTACATAAACTGTTTGAACATTTTAATGTGATATTTAAGTCCAAAAATCATCCTCAAATGTATACATAAACAAATAATATAAAGAGCTATGGCTACATGATTCCCTGAAAATACTACGATTCCTGAAGTTGGATTTATTTATGTATTGTTAAACATTTTAGATAGGCATCATGAATTCCATCAGACCCTCCAATTGTTTATGATAAATAAAGGTATAGCACAACGGAACATAACTTTTTGTCCTTCCAAAATTTATCGTACCAGGTAAGCTTGTTGAAAAGAGTAAATGGGTTGGGTTTCACTGGAGGCTTACTAAATTTGGAAAATGACACAATGTCATTCCACAGGGTTTCCAAAAGCACTTTGAGAAAAGACAGATAGGAAGGGACTGATGAGAAGGCCAATTCATTTAGAAACTGCTGTAACTATGATAGTTCAGTATGGAGTGGAAATTTCCTTTGCTGTCTGAGCACTATATTCTCTTTTCTCTTGTTGCTAAGGTATACAGTATTATAATATCGTACTAAGTGTGAAACATAGAATGAACAAGGAAATTACTTGGAGTAGCTGGAAAACATTCATTCTGTTTTATGAATTTAGCAGATGCACTTGAAGCCACATGGTTATTATTAAAGTACTTTTCTTTGTTAAAGGAGTATAACTATCTTGTCATATAGGAGAACAATTATAATTTATTATTAACAGATTTTATTGATGAAAGATTACTAAATGAGTACATGACTACTCCCAATAGAAAATACTATATACTCTAGAGTTCTTTCCAGCCCCTACATATCCTTAACTCTAAATATCTTTCTGCAGCCTATGAAAGTAATTCATGGAAAACTGTAAGATATCAGAATTGGGCATTAAATCTACTGTACAGAATATGGATAATACATTCCTTCTCCACAGAATGAAAACTAGTGATAAAATCATACTCCTCCAATTATTTGCCTGAAGGACTTAGTACTATTTCTCAAGCCATACATAAATAGAAAGAAAAAACCCCAATATGTCATGTTATTATGACAGATATACAAGAATAAGCAATCTATTTTAAACTCTTCAATTTTCTTTAATTTTTTTCCTCAAAAGAATTATAAAGTAGTGTATCTGTGGCTCTCATGTTTCACAAAACTACATAAAATCTGTTAGAGGAGAGTATGTGTAGCTCAAGATAACTATGGGATCCTTGGTGTTTTCTGAGTTTGGTGGTTTTCTTGTAAACATTTCATTATCAAACTGGATAACATCATCAGTACTACAAGGCAATGGGGCTTACTCTTATTTTTATATACTACTGGCTTATCCTGTCAGTGTTGGTGAGAGTGGTCTCCGTAGTTCCTAGATTAGGCTGTTGTTTACTACTGTTAACTGTTGCCTTGTTTTCCTGCATTGGTAGTTCCTTGATTGGAGTATTGTTTACCTCTTGACTGTGGATCTAGTGTAAATCAATGGATGTTGATTGCTGGTAGTGAAGTATTTTGATTTTGTTTCTTTTTTTGTTTTTTGATTGTCATTTTTGAGTGGTATGTAGATGTTGTTTCTCTCTATGTGCCTATTGATTTGTCTGAGTGCCGGGCTTCAAGGAATTCTGTCACTTTGGGACTTGGCTTAATCTAACATGTCACAGCTTCCCAGTTGAAACGACAGTTAAATCTGTCCACGTGCTGTGAAATGAAGGAGTTTTCATCATATCTTCTGACTGCTAGTTGGTGTTCATGGATGTTCTCTGCTAGTCTTCTGCCTGTTTTGTTCTGCATGGTGGCTATGTTTTAGATGACCCCTGTTTTGTCTTTTGGTTTGCTTGGAATGTTTTGGAGGGCTTTAGTTGTGTGCTATGCTGATGCCATGTGGTTGTAATAGTCCGTTGGTAGTTTCTGAGATGTTTTTGATGTATGACAATGTTATCCTTTTTCATAGCTTGTGCTGGTTGTGCTATAGTAGGTTGCGTGATGAAACACTTTGTGATAAAGTTCCACGGACATTCACTTTGTCGGAAGATACGGTATAGATAATCTGTTTCTTTTTCTGACGTTCAGGGTTGCTGCAATATATTTTTGCTCATGTAAATACTGTTCTTACACAGCTTCTCTTGTGAGAAGTTGGGTTGTTATTTGGTAGTGGAGCACTTGGTTGGCCTGGGTGGCTTTTCAGTAGCCTTATGTTTCTAACCTGCCATCAGGACAGGCAGTCCTTGACTCACAAGACTTCTTTTCATTCAGTTACAACGGCACTAAAAAAAGTGACTTATCACCATTTTTCACACTGATGACCGTTGCAGCATCCCCATGAACATGTGATCAAAAGCCAGATGTTTGGCAACCGGTTCACATTTATGATTGTTGCTGTGTCCTAAGATCATGTGTTCACCTTTTGCAGTCTTCTGGCAAGCAAATTCAATGGGAAAGCTACATTCACTTAACAACTGGGTTACTAACTTATCAACTGCAGTGATTCACTTAGCAGCTGAGGCAAGAAAGATCATAAAATGAGGCAAAATTCACTTAACAACAGAAATGTGAGCTCATTTGTGGTCATAAGTTGAGGACTACCTGTATTATTTTCTTTTTCCCTTGAGAATTTTGAAGATGTCGTTGATGGTTTTATATGTTTTTTCAAGTTGGTCCTTTTTTATTATGACATAGATGTCATCTACATAAAATCTATTATATATATATATAGATTGATTGATTAGCCTATAGGCCATATCAACATACATGTTCAAACACATATTACCAATAAAAATTAGCCTATAGGACGTACAGATAATTTACATTTTACATTTCTGATAATTTTTAAGTGAATAATAGCAAATGTGGTTGAAATGTTGGGTTTTTATGTGCAGTTTTTAATAAAATTTGCTATTATATTATATTTTATTAAGTTTCTTACTGTATTTCTCTGTTCTCAAGTAATCTTACTGAAGCATTAATTGAATCTGATAGGGAACTGCAGCTGCATGACTTAGACAAACACTCTTTTTGCAGGTTAAGATGGAGTCATGTTTACCAGTTCCATAGCACATCATGTTCTAGATAATGACACCGGATGGCTTAATGTGACTTTTACAGTAGAAGGCTGTAAATTCAGAAAGTTATTATTTCTGTAAGTGGTTGCTATTCATTTGACAACGCCAACAGAATGCTAAATAATGTTTCTGTCGGTTGGAACGCTGACAGTTTCTACCTTAATTCACATTTACAGAAGTTTTTATTTCAAACTGTACTTTAAAAACTAAATTTGTATGTGTTCATTTTTATATACGTAAACTACTTCAGTCGCAACTGACTTTGAGCAGCACATACACCCCATGTAAAAAACGTTCTTACATAGGTGGACACATACATTTTATGTTCATTCAAACAAAATATAAAGATAACGTTTCTTTTTTTCCCCAGCCATTCTTTGGCAGATTTATTGGAATGTTTAGTGCCGTTGTCATGTTACAAGCTCCATTTTTAGTTGAACTTCAGTGTTCTGACAGAGGGTCTTATACTATCCTCAGGCATCCTCTGGTACAATCAAAAATTCATAGTAGATTCTGTGCTGGTGAGCTGCCCAGGCCCTAATGTGGCAAAGCAGCCTCAAACACAACATTCCCACCACTCTGCTTTATAATTAGTATCCTGTCCTGTCTTTGCTTAGCTGTTCAGGAGCAAATGTTAGTCTTGTCCTGACGCTCTTTTTGGCAGTTCCTCCTGGCGTATCTCCCTTGTAGATCTAATTTGTGCAACCTCTTTTTAACGGTAGACTCATGCACTCTGGTATCCATAGTGGCAAGAACTACCTGTTGGTCATGTGTCACAATTCTAGGATTCTGTGAGACCTCTTTCAGCATCTTGCATCCTGCTTTTGAATTGAACTTGCTGTGATGGCTTGGCCTGTGCAAGGCGGCAATTGTTGGAAAACTTCTCCCCCTGTACATGTATCTTCCAGTCAGTGAAATGATTGATGTCCAACTATTTGGCAATCTTTTAAAATCCCTTCCCATTATAGATGCTCTTCATAGGGATATATAAACCTTCCTTCCACAAACCTGAGTTTAATCTAGGCACACACTTCAACAACAAAGAACAAATCAAATTAAATGTCTGAGGTTTAAATAAGACGGGTTTCTTCTAGATCCTCTTTAACAATGTTCTTACCATTCACACCTGATTCTGGTGTGGGGCACATGAATCTGATTTTAGCTATTTGAGGTAAGGATAAATGTAGGGATGTGCTTACTTTTTCCACACGAGAAATTTGCACTTACATTTATTTAAATTACACAGTGGATTACAAAGTATAAATAATGCATGATATTTGTTGAAAGAAAGATCATATATCTGTATGTTGAAATATGCTGAAAAAGTAATAGAAAATCAATGGGGTATACTTTTTCACATGACTACACTCCAATTATAACTGGGTTTAAATATACTACAGCAAACAGATAGTCCTTGACTTACGGCCACAATTGAGCCCATAATTTCTTTTGCTGAATGAGACATTT
>JANHFL010001577.1:15333-25613 GCA_032468155.1 Oxyrhabdium leporinum | reverse complement strand
TCTCTCTCTCTCTCTCTCTCTCTCTCTCTCTCTCTCTCTCTCTCTCACACACACACACACACACACACACACAAACACACACACACACACAGTTAAGTTGTTTTACATATCATATATTATTTCTTAATACCCTGTAGATGGGATAACAACAAATGAAGTCACTCAAGTAATTCTTGTGGATATTTTTTTAGAGTAGATATTTCAGTATGGCGATACATGCGCCAAGAAAAGCAACTGTGCCAAACACTAAAGGTCTCACAGTAGGGTGGATATTTTCACACAATATCTCATAATAATCTTGTCCTGTGAAACCTGCATTACATACCAATCATCTTTATTCAAATCATTTCATTGTCCAAACATTTTCTTTCAAAAGGGATATTCCTATGACAATTTTTCACACATGCAAGTGCCCCTGGCTCTTTAGGAAGAAGGTGAGAACAGATCCAGCCCTCCCCCTCAGCTTTCATTTGTGCTACAGTTTTTGAGATGCTAACAAACAGCAGGAGCTTGTTTATGTTACTTCCCATTTCTAACACTTTGATGGCCTCCGTGTTTGTCAGAGGGCTCAAGGGGAAGATGAAGTCTTCTCCTAATAGTACTTGTAAACTGGCGAGATGATAAATAATTGCAGATGAATTGTTTTGTTCTTTACATTCTCCAAATTAAGTCTGCTGCACAAGTCAGGAGACCAGAGATGGAGGAAGAAAATTTGTGGCTGTTAAACCAAAAAATATTGGTGACTTTGTATTATATCCTTATTCTAGAATTATAAGGATTAATCTGCAATGAAGTAAATTTCTATTAATTACATAGGTGCCTCTCTTTGATTTGCAAGCATATTAAATTGATGTTAAAAGCACTTCAGACTGTTTGTGAAATTCTAACATTTTGCAGATATTAATAAAATGGTGCTTTACCCATTTTTTTTCTTAAATGGACCTTGCTCTTTTAATCAATCTTCCTTTGTGATATTTTACTTTCAGCTCTAGGATGACAGACTCTCTTCTCCCCTTCAAGGAATGTGAAACGAACTTAAATTTGAAGGCATCATTTTTGTCCATATGCTATTTGTTTTAATATTCAACTTAACTAAATTTAGAGCAACTGTACGTTAGCAGTAGTCACTAGGTGGCAGCACTTAGCCAACCGTGGCTGCTCTTAAAAAAACCCAAACATGGTTGGATCTGGTTTAGTACTTGAATCACCAGGGCTAGAAGGTAGATTTGGAAATTGAAAAAAAGCCTGTCAGAAGAAGGCAGTGGCAAAAAAATGATGGCAGAAAACATCATGGATGTCTCTCTCTAGCCATCAGAAGTCCTGCATGACTTGAGGATACTTTAGTATAGACTAAATCAAAGCAAAATGCTTTCTTTTTTAAAAAAGCAAAAAACAAACAAACCCCTACCTACTCTTAAGGTTATTCAGACTCCACAATTACTCAATATTTGCGAAAGTGCCGTAATTCACTGTCAGATGACATGTTTCACATTTCCTAAATTTCTAAGAGAGCTGGTGCCAGGTAACTTTGAGAACAGCTATTACTCTTTCATCACTGGTGAACTAGATAGACATAAGATTTGACTTCTGTGCAGTACTTTGGATTCAATCTCCCAAAAAGTGCTTTGCAGCATGCAGATGGCATGTGCATAGCACCTTAAAACAACAACCACTTTTCTTGAGATTGGAGGGCAGATGCGGGATCCTGGGAAAATATGTAGTTTTAGGATGTTGCAAACGGGAGACTTAGTTATATTGGGTGGCTCTCCAAGGCTGTTGCCCATGGAATTGTTTGCTGAATCAGTCTTGCTTCCAAGTGGAATTATTGATCCTTTTGGGATTTCTGGCTTCTCTTATTGCTGTTTTTGGACAATGAAAGAAAACTATAAGTTTAGACAGCCTCCCCTTTGCTTGTTTTTCTTTCATTTGAGTGTCAGATTGAACCTCGATGTGTACCAATTCAGTCCTAAGTGAAGCTACTACATCTGACATTTTGAATAATAGGAGCACAAGGAATTGATAAAGAGGAAGGTGTTATAAGTCTCACAATCGCAAGAGAAAAGTATGTGAACAAACCCACCAAACCTTTGCAAGGCTTCAAGGAAGAGGCTTTCTCTAATTCCTTGTCGGGAATAATATAGGACACAAAAATCGATACTGTGGCCCTAGAAAGAGTGCAGAGAAGAGCAACAAAGATGATAGGTCTGGAAAGTAAACCATACAATGAATGTTTAAAGGAACTAGGTATGTCTCGCCTAATGAATTAGGGGTGACATGATAGCTGTCTTCCACTACCTGAAGGGAAATCGGAGATGAGGAGGTTATGTATTCTCCAAAGCATCTGAAGGACATGAAGCAACAGGTGGAAGCTCAATAAAGAGAGATCCAACTTGGAACTAAAGAAGCATTTCCTGACAGAACAATTAATTAATAGAACAGCTTGCCTCCAGGAGTTGTGGGTACCCATCACAGGAGGTTTTCAAGAAAAGATTGGACAACCATTTATCTGGGATGGAATAAGGACTCCTGTCTTGGCCAGGGGGCTAAACTAAAAGATCTCCAAGGTCTCTTCCAGCCCCACAATTCTATAATTCTATGAATATGGGGAAAATTCCCTGTGAACACAGTAAATATTATAAGACAAAGTATAGGAAAACCAGTTGTTACTGCTCTTTGTTTCAATTCTAAATCTTATATAACTATCAGAAAATCCTGCATTGGTCAAGAGTGGCAAAAAATGTGATAAACGTAATAGGTATTCCCACTACCAAGTAATGAAGGCACAAGATGTCTTAGAAGTACACAAACAACTCATCATCCAACCATTATTTTCTGAGAGAGGATATAACCTCAGAGGAAATTTAAGTATAAAGTAAGTAAAGTAATTCATTGATACATGCGTATGAAATATGCCAGGTTTTCTTTCATTCTGGAAAGATAGGCAGCCATGGGATTATTTGTTCTCCAACTTTTAAGTTTCTCTAAAAGGTGCCATATCTCTTCTACCTTTCTTCAAATATACATGATGCTTTTACTATTGATTAGTAACACTTCCTTCTGAAACACATTTTCTTTTACTGTATGCGAACCCCTTTCTATGTTCTGGATATATGTTGAGTACCTCTCTGTTTAGGCTACGAAGCAAGATAGCACTGGGGGGTTGAATTTAACTGCTGGCAACTGGATGAACAAATGCTTGCCAGTTTTACTGTAAAATTATAGCTTTCTGAGAACATTCTAGTTTTTTTTAATCTCAGCCCCCCACCCCCATTGTCGTCATCTTTTATAGCCGTCTAGCATAATAATTTCTTTCTAGTCCACCATGCATTCACCCCAGATTCCAAAAGTATATGCTGCTTCATGTTATTGTTCCAGTGGAACAGTTCGTCTTTATTTGGACCATGACTGAGTGGCTGATCAAGAGTTCAGCGGGTAATTTATTGGTGTCTGGTCCCTTTCTATTTGATAGGTGACATATGGTTTGTTTTTTATTTTCTACTGTAATCACTCTTTGAATATATACTTCTACAAATGTTTTCCATTCTATAATCCTGTCTGTGAAGGAATTCAATAGTCTATCTTCTATTAATCTTATTTGCTTCATTCTGTGACTATTAATATTCTTACCTTACCTGTACATTTTCTGTGATTTCTGTGATATTCTTGAAAACATCTCTTATTTTCCTTTTTATTATTGTTATATTTCTTGATTATATATCTTTCCCTATTCTTTTTGCTTGGTCTTGCTTTATGTCCCTGCTGTCCAAGCCTTTCATCCCTTCCTGATTATGATAGCTTATTCTGAAAGCTACTTATATACATATAAGCCCATCTCAATATTTCATCACATATGAACGCATCACAACATTTCTTTCCAGAGTAAGTAATGTTATTAAAAATTCAGAAAAAGCAAAATATATTAAACAAAATAAAGGAGATAAAACTGTAAGCTGCCTTGAGTTGCCATGTGCAAATAGGCGGCAATATAAATTCCCTAAATAAATAAAAATAAATAAAAGGAAATCTAACCAAGTCTAGTTTATATCAGATCATTTGCTATACCTCTCTAGACCATTCTGTCCTTGGAAATTATTCTTGCTTTCACCAGATCCACACACTGATTCATGCACTGCATTTTATTCTTTAAGCTCATCTTTCTGAGAATCTCATAAAGTCCATTGAATGCTGGAACTGAAGATGACACAGGAATGGAGTTTTTTTTTAAATAAAACAAAACAAAGATCCTCAATGTCTGAATGAAATCAGTTTGAATATGGATTTTAAAATGACTGAATATAAGAGTGATATGGAATATAATAATTAAATATAATAATTAAAATATACAAAAACAAACTGGACGAATGACTTGGATAATTTTTCTATATTGATTTACAAAAGAGACGTTAATGTTTGAAGGATTGTGTGAGAAGGGACAAAAAAGGAAAAGAAATTAAGTCATAGGACATTATCTGAAGGGATTAAAGACCAAGGTGGTTAAAAGTAGAGGGAAAGAATATAAGGCTGGTTTATTTGATCAAGGTTAAAAAAGATATATTGCTCTGTGGTAACCCTTAACAAACGTTTGTTGACCAGGACTGAATGATGAGGCTTTAAAGTTTTGATTATAAATATGAGGTGAGATATGGAAAGATCCTTTGTTATATTTTAAGAAACACTTATCTGTTACTAAAAAAAATATACTTGTGATGAAAGAGGAAGCTATTTCTTTATATATTCTTGTTTTCTTTACAATATTCTTTTTCTTTTCTGCATTTTCTATTTTCTTTACTGTTTTAGTTGGTATTAGCTTTTATTTTTTTAATTGTACTATTCAGTGAAATTATTGCAAAAAAATAGAATTAATTTGGACTAATTTCTTTTTCTCTTACATTTTACACTTCCATTTTTTAACAACTTTAAAAAAAACACTTCTTACTGTTTTATTATTTTTGACTTTCTAATGTTCTTTTACCTGTCAGCCACAGACTAAACTTTTTGGCCTGTTTATATTTGGCCACAGCTGGCTCTAATAGGAGGTAATAGTTTTCAAAACATAGAGAGGAAAGGAAAAGTGGAGGCAGCGTATAAACATTATTTAGCACAACTAAACAACAACAGCAACAAAAAACCAGGAATATTTACCAACTGTAAGTAGTAAAACTCCTATACTTACCTCAGACTGAACCTTTGGAATGAGATTTGTAAGAAGAAAGTGAGAGCTAACCATTTCTATGGTTTTCCTATATGCTACAAAGAGTGTGGCTCCCAGAAGGGGTCTACTGCTTTAACATTTTCCCTATGCAGACTTAACAAATTAGTTCTGTAGCTTCCCTTTCTTTAAAGAAACATGAGATGTAGATTTTAAAGACAGCTAATATGATATCCTCACAACGTCTATTGACTGCAAAGTTATTTCTATTCCTGAACAGTTATCAGAAATAAGACCCCTGAAGGAGGATAAAACATCAGCCAAGAAGCTATGAACAGGAAGACTGGATTCCTACAGACTAATCTGATTGCCCTCAGGTTACATTTAATAGCATGCCAGAAAACTATGACCTGTTGGGTCATTGTTGCAGAGATATTTTCTTACCACATTCTCTGCATTCAATAATGGCAGAGCTTCTAATGGACAGCCTTCACTGGAAAAGTAAAAGTTAAAAATTCAGGGAGCTATTCAGAAACGATGTACTTGCCTTGAAAACAGCTTGTGCTCAAAATGTATCGTTCAGTCAAACATCAGCACAGGAAATGTTTTATGGCATTTGTAAGCTACCTGGAGTCACTGTGAGTTGGGCAGCTATATAAATTTTCTAAATAAACAAAAACACTTTGTATTGTGAAATCAACTAGTTTGTAATTTTTTAATGTCATATTTTATAAAAATTACCAAACTTCAACTCCATGGGAGTGAGTCATGGGTTCTGGATTTTGGACACATTCTGTAAATTAGCCCACTTGTAGCATTTTACCCAGTTAAAGGTTATAGGAACAAGAGTTTTAATAGTATATAACTAGATAGATTATAGGCAATAGGCATTTTGGGAGATCAAAAAAGTTCATCACCTTCTCTTTGAGTCAGCTCTTTTGCTGTGAACTGTATTTTGTTGATCTTTTCGAAGCTGAATGACTGCCAAGTAAATTGGGCCACAAAATATGTAATCTTTCATTCCTACTGTACTATTTACGATAAAATCCTTCATTCCTAGTTTCCCCAGGCCAAGTGTTTCATGATGAAAGAGTAGGTATTTTGCTGGATTTATTTCTCTAGGATGGTGCTGCCTCTTTAAACCAAGATATGCCAGCGACAGTCCCCCACCAGAGGATTGAGCTTCTAAAGTCCTTGAGATGAAACTACTTAAACACTGGAGCATAAAGACATATAAGATGCCTTTAGAAGAATAAGAAGCAAGGTTAACAGAGCCATTTGGAGTCTTGCCAAGAGATGAGCAGGTGGACATAATTAAAAGTGTAGATGAGGTTAGGCTGCCATTGCTAGCGCTTTGTGCCACAGCAGAACTAGAAGTCAAGCTACAGTTTGAATAGGAACTTAAGAAGAATATCCTTGACACAACTAGTATTAATTAAAAATCCTGAGCAAGAAAAAAACCCAAAACGCTGATCGACTCAACACTGAATCTTCTATAAGAGAAGATCTTACCAGTATTATCAATATCACCAATCCCCATGTTGAGATCTTAAAGAATCAGAGAGTTCAGGGCTTTAATGATGTGTCCATTGGCAGAGATTTGACTATGTCTATCCCAGGAGATGTGTCAGTCAGAACCCAGATTCAAGGGTCTGAGGTTTTGGCAATAGAAACTTGCAAAACTATCACAATATTTTTTTCTAAAGTTTTTCAAATTAAAAGAGTTTTGGTCCGACAAGCATTTTGGAAAATTTTCTATGAGTAAATTACAATAATAGCTTGTTAACAGAGTTTTGAAACTTTATTTTTGTTCTATTTTACTATTATTGTTTTTCCTGTAAACTACTTTGTCACTAATATAACATTATAGAAGACAGATCAACAAATTGTTAATAAATTTAGAAGTTTAAAAATTTTGGGAGGGCCTGTTTTGCAAGAGGTGGGAACTAATGTAGTAATATATTAATCAGTATTCAACTAGAGGGGACAATATGTGTAGAATGTGTTGTTGTTTGTGTTGCACCTTTTTAATGTTCTGATTGCTTTGTGTTTTGTGTTTTTTTTCTTTTATCACTTCTTGGTTTTTATTTAGTTTTTTATTCTGACTTTTATTTTAACTAATTTTGTATTTTCACACACACACACACACATGCAGGCAGGCATAAAATATATGCCTGCCTGCATGCATCTTTAGAGGAATCACTTTACCAAGGGTCAGCAAAGGACCGTGGTGCAACTTGGTTAGAGTGTATTTGATATAACTGACTATAGCTCTTTGCCTTTTGAAGGGTGCACTATTTGGAAATTGCCCATTTTTAGATGAGTGGGCAGAAGGTTAACAGATTACAGGCCTTCTTCTAAAATCTTTTACCTTATCTTCTAAAGTTGGAGGTGGAACCACATCTAGAGAGTGACTATCATCCTCAGGTATTAAACACACTATTGCAAAATGAGTTAGTGAAAACAGAGGCGAAGTATACCCAGAATTTGGAGGTTGTTAACACTGTGCTGCAATCTGGGTGAAATTAAAAGTTAATGTTCTCACTGAATGATGAAAGTCTCAAGATCTTTCAGAAATCTTCTCAGGATGAACTGCAAACAAACTGCAGACATGCTAGATGAAACTCTACAATCGGCTGATCAGAAAATTCAAGCCAATCTTTCCCACAGTGAAGAGGAAGTATTCTCTTTGTCCAAATAGTAAAGATCAGCAGTGATTTGACTGTGAATGTCAGCAGCTTAAGCCATAAATTTAGGGCAGCTTATGTTGTATATACATTTCACTCATCTAAAACCTATTATCAAATCCTATCTGGCCCTAAATCACAATGTAAATCAATTCTCTGGAACGAAACAAGGCTTTGCATATTGACCTCAATTATAATTGCGATGATGCATACTTTGATTTCAGCACTCTAGATAAGTGGTCTCCAGTTACTTTAGCAGATGTGATCAAATTGATAAGAGTGTTTTAAGTCTGGACCGGCCTTGTGTAATGATCTTATGTTTTCTGAAGTAATCAAATTGAATTACAACAGGCAGATGCCCTTGCTGGCATCTATTTACATTTATTGATCAAAAAGGCAAATAACTAAGAATGAGGTTTTACAAGAAAAACAACGAGGAAGATCCACTTAAGTGGATCAGTCTGTTAAGAGTTACAAGTAAACAATATGCAAAACATCTAAATAAATTTTCAGTTCCTGAATGGAACGAGAAGAAATTTGAAGAGATGAACAAGCCAGCTTTAGAAAATGTCAATCAACTATATATGATATTTTGTTATTGTACAAGATTCAGAAGTATGTGCACAATTTTAAATCCCCTTTATATGTGGCATTCCTATACTCCATAGACCTTTAGCTATGCACTTTGGGATGAACACCCTTCGAATGGTATGGAAGTATGAACGAATTTTCAGAAAAACTGCAGACTACAGGAACCATTTGCACTTCAATTTGAGGTGCAGACAACACAGACTCATCCCTAGCAGCATGCACCTAACAGTGAAGGGACACAGGGAAGAATGCATCTTGCAGCCAAGAAGTCTCTGCACACATCTGCACTAACTCAAATGACCTGTTCTGCTCTGCTCTACTCTCTATTCACCTTCAAGTGGCCTCAACAACTTGCTAAAAGAATGCAAACGACCAACTGTCTGCAATGAATATAAATCCTTCCATTCCCCACCATCCAGTCAGAGCTGAAAAAGCTTCTTGAATGAGAAACAAAACATCTTCAAAGAAAAAACAAGAAAAGTCCAGTTGCCTCCTGAAAAAGCACTTTGGGGACAACCATGACCTGGATGACAGAATCTCCACAGACTTTTGGTCCTTGACAGCAGATTTTTCTGACGTTTCGCTTGCAACTATGCATAGCTTCTTCAGAGTGGCCGACTACACACAGCTTACCCTATTCATTTCATATATGCCCATGTGAAACTGGGGGTAGTGAAACAGCCCAATATATATTCTATTACTATAGTATCTATAGGGACATTCATAACACCTACCCCAGCTTCAACAGTGCATTGGAAGAACAGACAACTTTTATATGATTTTACTTGATCTGGACTTCAGATTTCTACAATTCAGCCTCTAGCAACATACTGTGCAGCAGGAGTGAAAATATACCAATGCAAGGTCTCCCATAGTTATTATTCAATTTACTTCTGAGTGTTTTGATGTTATTTGATGTTTTGTTTTATCATCTTTTGTAGTGTCAAAAGTGGTTATTTTTGAAAAGGCAACTGGACTGATTTTTTTGAGGAAGATGTTCCGCTTCCTATCCTGGAGGCTTTATCAGTTGTATTGGACAGTATGAGAGATGAGTTTCTTTACCATCTTTTTCCTCTCATCCTTACATTCATTAGTCACCTGTTTATTCTTTATCCTATCTTTTCATGTTTTACTACACAAACTTCTTATAGAACCTATTTCCCTGTCATTCAACTACTAGGTTTTTCTTCACCTACCTAAATTTGCCTTCTGTTCTAACGAAGGGAGGCAGATGTACCATTTCATAAACATCTATTTTTGCTTCTTTTGCCAAACATTAATGTCTTGCAATAAATCATATTCTACCCATTGCCTTCTACTAGGATTCACATGTCTTAAAATTTCTCCATTTTCCTTCTTTAATTAACTTTCTATCCAGATTACCATTTATCTGACTTTCCATTTATGCCTAACCTGCAAATTCTATTTTCTTTTAAATGTTGGGGCTTCTCTCCATTTGGTTTTTTTTAATCCCATTTCTTATCTCTTCCCATAGATTTCTTCTGAGTGTACTAAATATATTTTCCCTCAATCCTATACAGGTAGTCCTCAATTTGCAATCACAATTGGGACCAGAATTTCCACTGTTAAGTAAGATGGTTGTTAAATGAGCTGCAATTTTATGCTCTTTCTTTGCATCACACATTTGTTAAGTGAATTCAGCATCCCCAAATGATAATCAATGACCCCAGGACACTGCAAGTTTTGTATATATACAGTAGTGGTCAAAATTGTGGAAACATTTGGGAAAAGTGTATTTTTGAGGTTTGATGGCTGATAACACCACGTTTTTTGGAGTAGTACCATAAAATTATATATCAATGGAAAGATAATTTAATCAAGAATGTAATGCA
>JANHFL010001577.1:0-15233 GCA_032468155.1 Oxyrhabdium leporinum | reverse complement strand
CAGAGGAACAATGGGACAGTGTTATTTGGAGTGATGAGACCAAGATCTCCCTGTTTGGTAGTGATGGCATAAAATACATAAGGAGAAGAATCAAAGATTTGCATCCTGATTGCATTACATGTACTGTGAAACACCCAGTCAGTGTTACGATCTGGGGTTATATGACATCAAAAGGTGTGGACAGAATTTGTATGACTAATGGGAATATAAACGGCCAAAAATACATTAATGAAATACTGAGCCCAAATTGAAGCCTTCCGCACATGATCTTTTCCAAGACAATGAAGCCTTTATATTTCAACAGGATTCAGTTCCATGTCATGTTGCTGCTGTGTGCAAAAATGGTTTCAAGATAATCATATTCCACACTGCTGGAATGGTCTGGGAATAGCCCATACCTTAACCCAATTGAAAATATATGTAGCCGACTAAAGAAACTTGTTAGTCAGAAGTGACCCAGCAATAAAACCCAGTTAATAGAAGCAATAATTCAATCTTGGTTTCACATTATAACAGCTGCAGAACTAAAAGACTTGGTTCACTGCATGGGAAGACGTTGTAAGGCCGTAATTCATGCTAAAGGTTACCCAACTACAGTTAAGTATTAACTGAAATGGTGATAATTTTTGGTTATCTCATTTTTTCTACGTGTTTTCACTTTTCTTCTTTATAACTGCTATTCTAATAGCAAATCCTTCATAAAAGGTATTGCATTACATTCTTGATTATCTTTCAATCGATATACAATTTTATGGTACTACTCAAAAAAAAAGTGGTGTTATTGGCCATCAAACCTCAAAAATACACTTTTCCCAAAAGGTTTCCACAATTCTGGCCACTACTGTATGCTGGTTGCCAAGCTCCCGAATTTTGAGAACGTAGGGATGCTGCAATGATAAGTGTGAAGATCAGCTGTAAGTCACTTTTTTTTCAGTGTGCCTGTAACTTCAAATAATCATTAAACAATGATTTTAAGTTGAGGACTATCTGTGGTCTGACTATATATTTTCCAGCTCAACTATACCCACGCTGCATTTTTAATTAAATTTTCTAATTGATTTCTGACACGAATCATTCATGGAGTGTTCCACAAACTAGACCTGAACTTCCCAACCTAACACCTCCAAAACACCTGAAGATCCCACATTGGACAAGGCTATGTTAAAGGAAATGTATGCTTCTTTGTCTTATTTCCTTCATAGTGGTCTACTTGCAAAGACACCATTTCCCCAATGTTCCTTTGCAGCTCACTTCTCCAAAGACTACATTATATATAAAACTTACATGAAGTGCATTGTACACTTTTTCTTGACATGCTATTACTAATGTCTAATATTAATTATAAACCACTGTCTTGCTTTTTCATCTCTTAATTGAGGAAACCCAGCAGGCAATCCTGGGATTGGATTTCTCTTAATTCCTTATTGCCCCAGGGTTGGCTGTCTAATTAAAAAGCAGCTCCTAACTTGTCCAGAGACTGAAATAACAAGATAATCACACTGCCTGTTCTCTGTCAGTTTAAAATCCTGTCCCCATTTCAGAACAAATTATTTTTTCCTCTTTTAATCCAGTGTTACAACTGAACTTTGATTGGATGCATAAACACAATACGGCTTGTTATCGTCAGGTGTGATAGAAAGACTTTTGGAATATGCTGGTTTTCAGATACAATCTACTTCCTATTTACCGTTGAGTTTGGTTTTTAAGATGCCTTTTGCACATCTGGAAGAAATGTGTCCTCTGTAACCTTGGATTTTTAAATAGCTTCTGCAGAACAAAAGTCTTCAACATGCTGTGACAGAAATCCCTGCCTCCCCACTCCACCTTTGAGACATAGGTCTCTATAAATTAAAAATAAGACCTGACATTTCCATGTGAGCAGGTGGTAAAATGACCTTCTAGGAAACACTGAGGCTAAACTAACTCATCACCTTTGATCTTTCAGTCACAACATAGATCTACAGTAAGTGAATTGACTAATTAGTGATCTTAAAGAACAGATTTCTGGTAGGATGGATGGATGGATGAAAGATAATCCTTTATCTTCTACTTCTTCAGAGCAGTAGTGCCATGTTTGAGGAATCTCTGTGCAACATACTTTGAAGGGCTTCCAGGAATCAAACTGCTGCGTTCCCCGCCACTGCTTTTGCTCTCCCCCCCCAATTCCTCACCCTTCTTTCCCCTATTGCTGCTGTGTTTTCTCTCTGTAAGTTTCCATTCAACAATCTACCCCAGGATATTGCCACCTAACTTGCTTTCTCTATTCATCCACCAGTGATTAAGAACTGCTGCACTAGCCAACTGGTTAGTCCTAAATGCACAGCTTTCGGCCAACAGCAACCTTCAGTTAGCCAATACAGGGATTTGTTTGGGGGGGGAGGGCATTTAAGGGACACCCTAGTCCTTAGGTCCCTAACCTGACCATATAGCTCATTCCTAGAAGTGTCGCTCTTTGTTTTAGTAACTGACCTGATGTATGAAATACCAGTTTTATTGACTAGTTGTGGTTATTGAAAGATATAAGTCATGGCTCCCATATCATCTTGACTAAATTTCCTTAGGAGAAATTCATCTCCAGAATTTTGAGAAAACAAAAACATTCCAATACAGGGGGAGAAGGGTCAGAAATTCCCCTATCCTTATAAGAGTTCTACCTTTACTCTCTTATGTGCTTTCATGACAGGCTGAATGCATCCTCTTTTTCTAGTACCCAGCTACCCTGCAAATCGTGATGCAGCTTGGATTGTAGCTAGAAAGTTATCCCAAGAGCAACAGGAGATGAGGATAGTAAAACGATGGGCATCCAGGTTGGAATGCTGGTCACAGCAGTATCCTTATTTATTTATATATATATAAATCGGTTGAATATGTATATACCTACCAGTGTCATTGACTCCCTTCTCTAAATTGGAACCGTCAAGGGGAGAGAAGCAAACTATATTTGGATTAAAAGCTTATCAGAAGTATTGTTAACTGATGGAGAGGCTCAAGGTCAGAGGAAAAAAATCTGGCTAGACAGCTGGCAGGTTAATCAATGAGGCTACAGTTTGAAATCACTCCAGTGCTCGGTGAGCGCTGCTGCCCTGTCATAACTCAACCTACTTTACACAAATGCTTTGGGATTAAAAGAAAGAAAAGGCATATCAACTCCTGCATAAAAGAATGTTACCAATCAATAATAGCAACACAATCTGAATATTATTGAGAAAGTAAAACAACTGCCTTTGGACAGCAGACATATCATTGGCTAAGGTTGGGCAATATATGATCTTACAAGTTGCTTCATTCCAATACCCATCAACCCTTGGAAGCATGCTAAAAGATTTCCAGGAACTACAATATTTGAACCTTCCCATACTGCACAGAATGTATACCTGTGTTGATTACAACTCTGTCCTGCTCTAGATTATCTTGATTGCTTATGTAATAGCCTAACCTGGTGGAGTTCAGGTATGTTGGGACTACAACTGTTAGAAGGATTACCTGTAAGAATTGACCTCACGCAAGAGAAAGCTGGGTAAAGTGATACAGAAAATAATCAAACATTTGATTCCCATTGGAATTTTAATCAGTAATTATGCAAGTGACCTGGAGAAATATTAGCTTTTCAGCAAGCATGACAGAATTGATCAAAAGTGGCTGAAATAGGAAAAAGCAATCTGAACATTCAGATAACTGCCTTATATCTTAATCTGCATGAGTGGCACAAAGAAACTATGAAGCCAGCAGCTTGCTGTGATTTTACCACTTTACAAGAAAGTCAAGGGTATGGTTGGACCACTAATGGGAGAAAATGGCAAGAAGGTGAGAAGGAGAAAGGAGAACTAGTTAATTCCTTACTTGCATCTGTCTTTATGCAAAAGGAAAAACTAGCCCAACCTATCAAAAGCAGCATCAAGTCAGACAGAACAGGAATGCAGATCAAAATAGGCAAGGAATTGGTAAGTGAATACCTATCTACTTTGGATGAATTCAAATCTCTGGAACCAGATGGTTTACAAGCTAGGGTGCTGAAGGAGCTGGCAGATATTATCTTGGAATCATTTAATAAAATCTTTCTGAGCTTCTAGGGTGTGAAGGAACTGCAGAGGACTGGAAAAGAGAAAAAAGAAAAAAGAAAAGAATAATGGTTCCAATCTTCAAAAAGGGAAAGAAGTGAATCCAGGAAACTGCAGACTAATCAGCTTGACATCAATACCTGGGAACATTCTGGTAGTATAAGATAATAAAGCAACAGATTTGTGAGCAACTAGAAATTAACAAGGTGATTACTAGAAGCTAGCATAGGTTTGTTAAAAGCAGGTCATGCCACACAAATTCTATTGCCTTGTTTGATAAACTGACTAAATTAGTGGATATAATACACTTAGACTTCAGTAAGGCATTTGATAAAATAGATTACAACCTACTTCTTGGTAAGATAAAACAATGTGGGAATAGACTGCACACCATCTCATGGATTTGCAGTTGGCTGACCAACCGCACCAGTGGGTAGTCCTTAATGGAAATACATCTACATAGAGGGAAACATGCAATGGGATACCTCAAGTTTCGGTCTTGGGCCAAGTGCTCTTCAACATCTCCATAAATGACCTAGATGAAAAGAGTGAAGGGACACTCATCAACTTTGCAGAAGACACCAAGTTGGAGGGAATTGCTAACATTTTGGAAAATAAACTCAAAATTCAGAAGATCTTGACAGAGCATTAGGCAGGAAAAACCAAATGCACAGGTAGAGAGCAGGTAGTACCTGGCTCAAAGGTAGCGGTTGTGAGAAGGATCTAGCTGTCCTGGTGGACTATTGCTTAACTATGAGTCAGCAGTGTGCTGCAGCTGCCAAAAAAGCCATGGCTGCATTGGCAGAGGGAGAGCATCAAGACCAAAGGAAGTAATAGTACTACTCTTTACTTGGAGCAGTGTCTGGTTCCAGTAACCACGATACAAAAAAAAAAGTGTTGAGGCCCTGGGAGTGCAGAAAAAACAAGAGATGATAAAGTGTCTAGAGGTTAAATCATACAATGAACAGCTAAGAGAACAAGGTATATTTAGCCTAATAAAAGCTTAGACGGTGACATGATAGCTGTCTTCCAATACCTGGAGAGGGAAGAGGAGGTCAATTTATTCTCAGGGCAGAACAAGAAGCAACGGGTGCAAGCACATCAGAGGGAGATTCAACCTGGAACTAAGAGGAATTTCTGACAGAGAACAATTAATCAATAGAACAGCTTGCCCTCTGAACTTGTGGATGTGAAAAGACTGGACAACTGAGAGTGGATTATATAAAGACTCCTTGAGCAGGGGGGTTGGACTAAAAGACCTCCAAGGTCCCTTCCAGCCCTACAATTCTGTTTCCTCATTTATAGTGGTGGAACCTCTGCTTGGCATAGAGATTGCATTGGAACAGATGCCCTCTTGTGCTCTTTATCCAAGGACTCTGCTACTGATGTCCAAGAAGTCCATTCTCCTGGCTATTTAAACGTGAACTACCAATGTGAAGCAATGCTAATAGTGTTTTGAACCCCAAGCCCTGTGAATAACTGACCTTAGGCAGGATATTAAAAGAAAATATGACACAGTAACTCTGATGCCTTTTTCTCTCCAGGCAGGCTGCCAAGCCCAGCTGAATATTACTTAAAATTGTTTAGTAAAATATTTGGAGTAGCTGAGGAATCCCCCTGTTGCTATTTTGTTATGGAGATTGTCTGTAGCCAGATGGTCACAGGAGGCTAGGTGGTCAAAGGAATAAATCAATCAAAGCTTTCTTGCTCCCTGAGTGGCTATGAAATGGATTTTTTCCTCAATTCTGGCTGTGTTCAGATTAATGAGAAACATTCTCGTTCAGTTATATTAATTGCTAACATAAACAGTCTATATGAAAAGCACCCTTCGATATTTTAATAAGGGATATTGCTGCATCCAATTGTTGCTCCAGCTAGGTAGGCACTTTAATATTGAGTTCATTGTATTTCTCCCAAAGTGTCTCTCCTGATGCCGCCAAGACTACTGAACTTAGAGCCCTTTCTAAGATTGCTTTTTATCAGTGACCAAAGGGTAGGGAATCTGAAAGCCAGGCACATCATTGAAATGTGGAAAGGGTGAATAGATCTGAGAAAGAAGCTTTCAAAAGGTAAAATTAGACTAGAATGTATCAGCAGAAAAACAGACCTGGCAAATATCTTGACTTTCTTAAACCAAGATTAAAATAACCTTAAGGGGTATTTGTGAACATATATATTCTGCAAAACCAAACGATGTTAATAAAAAAATAAATATAAATTCTAGGAAGTGGCATGTGGTTAAGTTGCAGTTAGGCATTTTAATTTTTTTTAAAAATCCTTCATATATTTTACTTGAAGAGCACTGTCACAATACGTCTCAAAGTTGTTTTGGGTGAAATTTGATTTTAACTGATCGTAATGGAGGGAAAGGACACTATATATGGACAACACCAGTGCTAGTGAGTTTGGGGTTTACTGCCTGTTTATAGTAGTCTGCCCTGTCAATACTGATGGAGGTGTGTTTTTTGTCTTGGAGAAAACCAAGGGATGAAACCAAAGAACTGAAAACCAAGCTGTAAGATATCATTTTGTTCCTTAAAAGTGTGTGTGTGGGGGGGTGGTTGTAGAGTTTTGGCACCTACCCAGAAATGGATCCTGGCTTCAGTCAATTTGGGATTGTAACCTCAATATGCTATGCAGTCCGTGAACCAAAGGTAAATTATTAGTATGGCCTCAATACGCTATGAAGACTTTGAACCAAAGACAAACTGTTAGCAGAAAAGGCTATTGGGGAAAACCATCACACAACTACTTTCACAATCATTGCAAAACTTATTGCACCAAATATTCTTGTTTACTTATTACCCTAATGCCCAGGCAGCTGCTAGCTGACCACTTTACTCTTTTCATGGGCAATGTTACTTTGGATAAACATGTTTATTCTGTAAACATAATCATGTGTTTTCCACTAAACATACAATAATTTTTGAAACGAAGATGAAACTATATAGTTACAGTAAACAAATTCTAAAAAAACTCCACAATGTTTTTATATACTGCTAATAGTTCAGCTTATTTCTAACAAGAGATAATTTTACAATAAAATGTTTTCCAGTTGGTTGCTCAACATATTTATTGCAAACTGCCAATTGCAAGCCAAGCACAAGGCTACAAAGAGATGTGTTGGAAAGATACAGTCTGGAAGGAACAAGGAGAGTCTTCAAAGAGAAGCAAGAGCACAGGGCCAGGAGAAGTCTTCTATTTTGTTCCCCACTATACTTCAGTGGCTACATGAAAAGGATGTCATAGATAAGGCAAATCCAAGATGACATTGCACCATTTACTACTCTGAGCTCCTGCTGGGGCAGAAAATTTTGGCAGTTAAATCTGATACTTTTAAGCCATCTTCTTCAGTACAAATATTTATTAAATTAAAAATTAAATAACTTCTTTAACAGCACAACTGATTAACAGGTAGGTTATATACCAAAACATACAGTATGTAACACCAAAAGAACTGTGCATTGTTTATTTCAGGAGAAAGATTACTCTAAAGTTTACTGTATGCCATACCACTCACAATGGACTACTACTTCTGTGAGTGTATCTGTGGGTGTCTAATTTTTGTTAAGAATTTATAGCAGTAAAATATGTAGCAGTATGTATATAGTAGTACAGAAGTAAAAACTAATACAAACTAAACTTAAAGCAAGAAGAGATTAGAGAAGTAGTAAAAAGTGCAAGGAAAAATTAAAGAGTAAGAATAAAGAGAAAATAAATATATAAAGAAGTGACTTCCAACCTTCACCACAAGTGTATATACAAATTTGATAACTCTTCACCCTCTCTAAAGTTACAAACATTTCTTCATTCCATGTTCCATCTCTTATCGATAAACAAATCTATAAAACATCATTTTCTCTCCTGGTGACAACAGAAAGGCCATAAAGGATAGCCAAAAGTAACAGCATATCTTGTTTTAACTATAATCAAATACACCAGCTTTGTTGTTTCTATATTGGAAACATTATTTTATTTGAAATCTGGGCTTTTCTAAAAAAGCAAACAACTGTTATGGAAAATTGAGTCACTGAATTATTGCAATATGCTTTCTTCTATATATGTATATATCAAGATGCTTGATAGTTGTTTTGATGATAAATTTATAGAAAGCTGAGACAGGCAGCTATCACTAATTATGCAAGATGATCTCCCACAAACTGATAGGCTGCTGGTTCTGCATGGCTGCTCATGTTGTATTTCACTGAAGATGTGCTTTGAATAAATTCTGTTATGGAAATGATAAGTGCACTAATGGTAAGATTTTCACTTTAAACAAGGATTAACCACTTCTTATGTCTCATATGTGTTGGCTATCAAGGCCTGAAGCATTTAGTCTGTGTGCAGTACAACATTGAAAACGAAATCTTGTAAGAGGCAAAAAAGTTTAAAACATAAATCCTCCTTATGTCATTTAGTATCTAATCTCTTATTTTGCTTTCAAATCCATCTGGCAATGAAAATCCTAATTATTCAAAAATAGACACCAGCAGATTCCTAAGCTGAAATGATACTTTAAATCTCATTGCACAGCATATAATTATTGATGGATTTTTATTAAACGATTTAAGATGATTACATTTTTTCTTAGCACTTTTCCCGTCAATTCTATTTATTATGAAATTCAGCTAATATAAGAAAGTACTATGACGATAGAATATGGTTTTCTTTTATGAAATCACAGAGCTGTAGCACATATTTATCAGGGCAAGGCCATTGTGCAGTAATTAAGAAACTGAACTACAATAAATATTTCAGTCTTTTTCCTGCAATCTGCAACATTGTAATAGTATAGTCTCAGTCTAAATAATGCATATGAATTCCTCTGAATATTGGAAAATGCTGTGAGTGTTGGATTTATTATTTACTATTATAATTAGCAACAGCAACTAATGGTACTGAAAAATTCATACCTATGTCACCATTCACAGTGCTCCCTCATCTGCATCTCTGTTTGCTAAGCTGATTAAAAGCATTCTGAGAAGATATTTTCAGCTATGGGAGTGACTTAGAGGCGTGTTCCTGTGTCTTCAGCTGTAGTGTAAATAATAGTGCTTTCTACGCAAAAGACTAAGTGACTTGCAATCATGGGCAGCCCTGTAGTTATTATTACAAGAAGAGTTTGCAAGAAGCCTACATGCCAAGTTCCATATATGGTTCTTTTGGTTAGGACTTTGTCCCTTTCAGAATTTTACCTTTCTGTGGTTTGGATATATTGCCTTCGTTATCCTAGCAATACCGGCAATATTTCAATGTTTTATAAAACACGCTTAGCAAGTCCCATTATATTATTAAGATACTTCTGATACTGAAATCCACCTGGAGACTGTGGGGTAAAACAGTACCACAGCCAACTCAATTATTCCTGAGGTATTGATGAAGTCTCAGAACAATGAAAGAAAGCAAATGTCACCCCACTTTCATGAAAGGGAAGAAGGAGGACCAAAGAGTCTACAGACTTATCACTTTGGTATCTATTCTGGACAAGATCTTCAAATAGATTGTCATGCAGCATGTTGGGTAGACATGAATATATTATTTATTGCCCTAGAGCTGCAGAAACAGGACCAATACATTAAAACTATAAGGAAGGAGTCAGGCTAGAGATCAGAAAGAACTTCCTGACAGTACAAGTTCTTAGCCAATGTAACAAGCGGCACAGGATGTGGTGTGCTCTTCACTAGAGGTACTCAAACAGGCCTGATGGTCGTCTGTACACTGAGTGGGGGAGTGAGTGTTGGACTAGGCACCCTCTATTATCTTTTCCAACTCTTTGATTCTATAAACAGATAACAAGTTCCACCCTTTCCTGTTTTTGTTGCTCTGTCACCCTCATTTCTGCCTGCATCCCATTTTAAAACTGTCCTAAACCTAATGCACTGTGCTGGCTGACTCATAACTCCTGTCAAATAGTTTATAATGTCTGACCTGGAGATGCAAAATTATATATGTCCTTTAAAACATTTTTTCACTATTGAGACATGGTCTGTGATCTATTGCAATTCTAATTGACTAATTTCAACCAGGAATTTACATCCAATTACATCTTTCCCACAAGTACTTAGTAATTATGCTGCCTGAATACTATTACAAATATAAACAATGATTCTGGTATTCTTTCTCTATGGCTGACTGAGAGAACCATCTATTTGGAAAAACTAATTCTTGAGTGTGGGGGAGGGGGTTAATGTAAGCAGGTGAGAGGCAGCAGGTTGGCAATTCTAGAATGAAAAAAGAGAGGGAAACATCTGCTGGAGCCATCTCTAGGGACATGAAGTAACTGATTTGTAAGTAGGATGGCAACTAAACTAAACTGGCTCTCTTATGGCTGAAGAATTCTTGGAGTTGAAGTCCACTCCTCTTAAAATGTTGAGGTTGAGAAACACTGGTGTAGGGCATTTGGAAGAGGTGGCTCATAAAGAGTGTTTGCGTGAGCAAAATTCCTCTTGCTGAAGGACTAAAGTAGCTGTGTTTACTGGACGGCTCATGCAGGGCTTCCCAAGCTCTCCTTGGCTGTGGCCTTCACAAGACAATTCTTGCATTGTTGCTGGTGAAGTGGCTGTGCATGCATACACACCAACAGACATTTTAAGCCTTTCAAAGGGCATGGTTGTTTGAGGTGGGCTGTATTGCATTAGTTAACACATGGCAGAACACCCCTTTGCGATATTTTGTATTGTATTAATCAGGTTACAAGATAACTCACTGTATCACGTCTCATGTGCTCAGATGACCTCTGTGTCTATTTGATTTGCTAGAAGTGGTTCAAGGCCCTGCTGCTTCTCCTTTGGATAGTCCTGAGACATTTGGATAGGATAACCTTTCAGGTAGAACAGTGTTTCTCAATCTTGACAACTTTAAGATGGGTGGACTTCAACACCCCAATAAAGTTGGCAAGATTGAGAAACACTGAGTTAGATGAGGGTGCCTTCAGATAAAGGACTGTACTGTTAATTCGGACACGCACAAAAACCTCCCAACATACCAAGACAATAAGGGACAGCATTACACTCTCCCTTTCCCCCCATTGGCATAATAACAGATTATTCTGCAAGACTGCTATAATTCTATTTCTCAGCAGGTATGCAACAATAATGAATGGTCTTTTATCTGTATGCACTGACAGAATCTCAGAAAATTATTAATTTTAAAGATCTGTTACAAAAAGCTATTTTACATTTACCTTTGCTTCTTTGCGTAGTCAGATTGTTGCCCAATTTTACCCGCCAAAAAAGGAGCAGAAAAGCAACTACCATTCTTCACATAGGCTCTCTTTTTAATGAAACCTGGAATTATTTTTTTATCTGTGTACAGAAGCTGCCTTCTTTTGTACATTTTTCTCAAGCCCAAGGAAGGCAAGAGAAGCACTATCTGGAGGAATTATGTATGTGACGCAGACTCAGAAAAACAATAATAAAGGGACAAAACTTATTAAATGTCTTTTAGGTGAGAAATGAGAAAAGGGAGAGCAGACTACATTAATTTATCATTCATTACTTAGCTGGTTTTTTATATTGCAAATATTAACTCAAATTAATCTAATTTTAAAGGAAATCTAATATTTTTTTTCTATAAACTTTAAGAATGGTTTGCATCCTATATAGCATCCTATATTGCATTTTTTTCTATTTAATTGATCGAAGTACTTTGAATATGAAGAGCAAAACTGTTATGTTTACACCTTTTCATTTCTCTGTTTTAAGCTGTTTGGAAGAGCCCCATGGCAAAATAGGTGGCAAATAAATTTAACAAACCAATAAATAAATATTGAAAATTGGTGTCTTCTAAAGATGATAGAATAACTAACTGGCAATTGAGCCTGGGGCCTTGCAATAATTCTTTCTCTGGCATTCAGCATTCTTATAAAAAGTCAAATATCCCATTTCAGTAGTAGTTTACTGCAAATACCAACCACTTGTATTTGCAGTAAACTAATACTTGTAAAAAGGTTCTACAAAGACAAATAAATAGCTTCTACAAAAGAAGAGAGGGAGGGAGAGCGAGAGGGAGGGAAGGAGGAAGGGAGAACCTCAAGTTTTTAGGTCTTAGGTTGATTTATTTATTCCACTGTTTTGAAAACAACTGCTTGCAGTCCATTTCTCGTGTGGCTTGGTAGGTTGCATTTGGCCAAAGTTTAGAAGCCATTTGGTCTGATCACAAGTTCTTGTTTCTTTTTTTTTTTTTACATTTATATACCGCCCCATTCCGAAGACTCGGGGCGGTTTACAGCTTCTAAGCAATACTCTTACATCAGTATATTAATCCAATATACCTCAGAATATTGCCCCCACAATCCGGGTCCTCATTCTGCTCAATGATTTACATTCTATATAAAGGTTCAGCTTCAATGCTTAGTGGCTAACAGATTTCCGTACCTCATGAATCTCTCAGCCCCACCTCGAAGAGGATAAGTATGACTTGCATTGAGAAAAGATGATGGGAAGGTATGCCAGTACTCTTCAAATATCTCACATTAAAGAAGTGTCAAAGTTTGTTTTCTGTTGTTCTCAAATACAGGTCACAGAATAATACAGTAGATTTAAGATATAAAAAGTGAGATCCCAACTCATTGATAGGAAAAGCTTTCTAATAGATAAAGAGTGCAGAATGAAGACAGTAGAATGAATTACTCAGAATGGTAATGGGACCCCTTTCATTACATGTATTCAGAGATTAGGTAACCTTTTCTCTGGGAAAAAGACAAGATTGGTTCGGTTAATAATTTTAAACTACTATCCTATGGCCATTTATTTGGAAGGAAGCTTCACTGAACCCAATGGAACATTTCTGGGAAAATATAACATTTTCAGGCTATAATCTTTCAAGAATATCATGTTTCATATATTTCTATAATACAGCATATACTTGGTTTATTTCTACCATGATCCATAACTCTCTTCCAGAAAATCAGATCCTCTATTTTATACCAAATAGTTTTTATCAAGAATGAACAAAAGCTTATGGTATTTCTTTGCATTTTCTTGACACTATTTTATTTTAACTACAAGACATATTTTTATTAGATAGTTAAAAAAAACTGCAAGAAAAACAATTAGTGCATACGAAACTAAGAACCAAGTTACACCTCACTAAACCAACCTGGTTCTTGATAAGAGCTTACCACAATCTCACTGAGTAAAGCCCATCTGATTCCACACAGAATTATGTCACACTTTCTACCCTAGGGTGGGTGGGTGAGGAGAAGTAATGGGCCTAAAATTCACCATTCTTCTTGCATGTATCAGTGGTAAAGTTGAATCCCTATTATTCATTTTTAATCTTTTTTAAATGAGCAAATTTCCTATTTAGTTTAATACACTCTATACGAACTCTATATGAAGCAAACTGATGCTTCATAAATGTGTTAAGTTTCCGTTTCCATAATCTTGCACAATGACCATGTTAAGCATGGGTTTGTGGAGCCCAATACTTCTGAAGAGCATTAGACAGGAGGCAGCTGAGCTCTGGTATGAATGCCAACTTCTAAAAACCTAATGGATTGCCTATAATTATGTGTATTTTAAATATGAATGGAAAAAAAACCTTTTTTTTCATAAATAGTACAGAAATAAAAGTTATCGAGCCTAAATGTACTGTATGTATATACTATGATATTAAGATTGTAATTCAGTTTCACAAGATGGGGAGAAAACATAAATTACCTTCATTCTTGTGTTTATCACAGTGGGTCTAGTAATCAGGAGTAAATTGCTCACAGCACTTGGTGTTTCTTCTGCTTCCCAAATTTCTAATGTCAGGAACCTGTTACAGATTTGTTTTTAGAAGTGATATTTACAAGACACAAAATATTTTTATGACTCAGTGTTTTTTTTTCTTTAAAGCTGTAAATCTTTTGGTTAGATTAATTTTTGTAATTATTTTATTAATTACTGTAATTATTTTAAGATATATGTTAACAAGAAATATATGTATATATTTCTTGACTACTTTAGAACTCTTGCTTAATTAACTTAAGCAAAAGATATAAAATAGCCATGAAATAGATAACAGATAAAATTTACAATAATTTACTTCTAGCATAGGTAGTGCTGATTCATTGATATACATACATTTTTTTCTCCTGTATTTTAATGATTGTTTTAAATTCTTAAATAGAAATAGCTCTGGTCTGGTCTGGTCTGGTCTGCTGAGCCTCAAATGTACCACAAGAGTTGTAATCCTAATTAATTGTTTTTGGATAACAATTATTAATCTCCTTGGACTTGCTATTGCTTTAAGTGGGCTATTCTAAATAATATTAGTTTTATTTTTCTATGAAACATATGTATTAACCTCCACATATGAATAAATAGGCACAAATGTATCAACAGAAATTCTAAGATAAAGATGTATAACCTTCATAATCTAAAGATAATCATTTATATTATTAGAGAACTTAGAACAGCACCGGGGATAGTAGAATAGAAAACAAAGAATTGGAGAAAATTTCAAAATATCAAGATCTGAAAATCAAAATGGGAAGATTATGGCATAAACAAATCACAGTTGTACCAATGGCATACTGGGTGCCATAAAACAAAAATATATTATTAAAACTCTTGGATGGTAGATTGTGCATTGATGAACATTCCATTTTAAGCAGATATTATCCAGCTGAGTATCCAGCAATTTGGATTATATAAAACCAGTAAACATGTTTCTGAAGGAAGATTTATTTATTTCTTCAGTTAGCATGAATGCCCACTCACCAAATGATGGCTAACAGAAAATTAAAACATCTCCTCAGCATGAAGGACTTTTTATCAGAAGAAAAAAGAAAACTTAAAGAGCCACTTATGAATTTTCAAATTGCCCACAAAATGTACCCACAACAGAGGCATGCAAGGTCAGTGAAATAGGTTTTTTGCCTACCAAATCTAGCAAGTAATCTTCTGGCATATCAAAAAAATGTGATAAAATAATGGAAAAGAAATTATTGTGAAAGATCTGTATAAATGTTTTCCCCTATACAAGATAGATTACTGCTACGTGATTTAAGAGGATTTTTTATATGAAATATTTTAATCACCTATAATATTAACTGAATACAGTAAGAGGATCTGAGGTATGGATTCATATCAGAGAATAGATATAATCTACCAGTGTGACATGATGGACGCTATGAGTATAGTTTGTAAATATATTAAGATATAGTTTGATGAATGAAAGATTCAA
>JANHFL010001576.1:189283-201778 GCA_032468155.1 Oxyrhabdium leporinum | reverse complement strand
CACTTGAGATCTTTATGTCTGATGCTGGGTATGCTTCCTATGTCTCTTATTTGGTGTTTGAGTTTGTCTTCCTTCCCCTCCCTCTTTACTTCATTATTTGACTTGCTTTCTAGGGGATTTTGTTTGGAATTAGGTCCTGGAGATCCTAAAGATTGGTCACCCTCCCCCCTCAATTTTAGTTTAAAGCCCTCCTGATGAGTTGAGCCAGTCGTTTTCTGAAAATATTTTTCCCAATCTTTGTGAGGTGCAGTCCATCTGGATAATAGCAGCAAAGAGTGAATGTTACCCCGTGTCTACTTGCTCCTATTTAATTAAAAACAAAACAAAACAACAGCCTAGATCAGTTAGCTCTATATTGTATTTGGAAATTTCAAGGAATTTCAAAAGATGTTTAAGTATCCAGCCTCCTGATAACGGCACAATTCTAGTTTCCTGAAGCATAGTGATAGTGAAGATGTTTGATAAAGATAAAATGTAAGAAATAGGAAACTGCTTTATGAAATAAATATCATCAACTATAGCAGGAATAAGCCATCTATTTTTGGCATCCTGATACCATTATGCCATTTTACATTAAACATCTGAGAACTTGCAAGATCACAGTTGAAATCATGAAAGTTTTGGTATAAAATGATTGAATCTCGTGAAATCCTAGAAGATCTCAGTATATTTTCATGTGAAAATCTTGACTACAGATTTTTTAAAAAACCCTAGTTCCCATGTATATTGAATAGCTTATTTGTGATTTATATTGACTGATGGTAGCTTTCTAGGGTGTCAAACCCCCTTTTTCCTAACACTATGCCCCAGATTGAATGTGTGATCTTCTGAATTCAAAGCATGTATTTAGGAACTGAGCTGATATTTCTTGTTAAGTCTCCAGGCGTGACAGATAACAAAACAGAAACAAAACAAAACTCCATGTCTTTTTTACTTTTGGAGCACATGTTTATTATGGAAATTTTCAGACACAATCTTCATGCTTCCCTGCAGTGTCATTTACCATCAAGAATGTCTGTAAAGGTCTTGTAAAGTTCCATACTGCCAATTACTTTTCTCACAGGATCTGGCAGATGCATAAGAGAGTAGAAACAGTAGTTTTTGGCACAATTTCTGTGGGATATTCACACGAGGTACAACCTTTGCCAGATTCTCAGAGAAGCATTTCGTTTTTAATCAACCGCTGAAAGACTGAACTCAACCAAAGTAGACAATTGCATTTTCTCAATCCAGAAGCAGAATAATCAAGGAATCAAAGAAAAAAAAACTAAACTAGATTTTTTTTTTAACTGAACCAGTACAGAAGTTGTATTAAAGCATCAGCTGAATATTAGTCCATTTTCTGGACTTATACAATAAGAATCAGACCTGGGTTTGAGATATATTCCCTCTGAATTCTGTTACTGGTGTTTCATGCCATAGTGCAATAGACACTATTCTGGCATAACCCTTGTCCTTTCTTCAGGATGGTAACACAATCTTTCATCTGGTTATTGTTCATTGGTCTCCCTCAGGATTTAATCTTCATGCTATTTTATATTTACTTGGAATTAGAAAGATAAATTGTGTAATGAGTGAGAAATGCTTCTTCTGTGGGAATATTCAGACAAGTACTTCTTGTGTGGGGATATTTGGGCTGTTTTAGATGACATAGAATTTGTCCTATGACTTCAGAATTTGGCAACCTTTTTGGATTCAACCATGATCCTGGATACTCAAATAATGGTTGGATTTCTTTAGTGCTTTATTCAGATGAGAATTTTTATGCCACTTAAAAAAAACACGTATAGTTGCTTGTATATCTTAATTATATCTAGGTTGGATATGATGCTATTTTTGAAAAATGAAAAATCCAAATGGTTCAAACCACGGCAGGATTTCAAAGTTGCTTCCAACCCAGCCAAATTTATAAAATCATAGAAACCAAGCTCAGTTCAATGTAATGATATAAATTAGTACATCCCTGATAGATATTTCTACTTGGATAAATTCATTGAACCAAACTGAAATGAGAATTAGTCCATTCCTTTAACCTGAGCATTTTGAATTTTCTTTTTGATTTCCAAAGTATGGGCTATCCACCCAATTTTAAAGCAACTGCAAATATGACAGTCATTCCTCCCATATTCTCATTCAAGTTATTCAGAAGCCTACATCACCCTTGTGGTATAGTATTAGGTTTGTTCCACCAGTCTGATGAAGAAGTTTTAATGAATACACTTTGAGTACAATTTGCTATCCAGCTGTGTTTTCACTTAGTTGTCATGCCATCCAGCCAGCACTTAACTAGCTTGTTAATCAGAATGCCATGGCTAGTTTGTCAAATGCTTTTCTGGAATTCCATCTACAGCATTCCCACAATCTGCTAAGAAAATCATCCAATCAAAAATTGAGAAAAGATGGATCTGGCAAGTCTTTTTGTTACTTAATCCATGCCTAATTATTGCATTGCTTTCAAGGTGCTTATTACTCAGTCTGTTTATGAATTATTCTAGAAACTGTTCTGATGTCTGTTTCATTGCTTCTCTATTCCTCTGCTTTAGAACATAAGGGTAATATTTTTCTGCCTGCAATTGTCTGGCATTTTATCCTTAAAAATGGAAAATTAAGAGTTGCCCAGACCATCTTCTGTATTTTATAAAATTAATCTGGCTCTGGAGATTTCAGTTTCTTGAAAGAGTTATTTCTGTTTAAAGTTGAAGTATTCTGTGTGTGCACATGGTTATTTCTGAGAGCAGGATACTATCCTGAGCAATGATTAATGAATCAGCTTTTACAACTATAATTGAAAGGAGATTTAGTCACAGGAGGTACATGATAGAGATAGGTGAAATCTAATACCTGAGTACCTAGAGTTTCCTTATGTTTTACTAAAATACTTCTCATCAGGAGAAGCTGGCAGATAAACTCATTAGGAACCTTCAAAAGTTGATGAAATTGTGGATCTGTTCATGAGCCAATGTCAAAGACAGTGGAGGGTCCAAATCCAATGGCATTGTTTCTTTAACATCTCATTATCTATGACCAGAAGATGACAATAGGTAAGAGTTTACTTTGTCTCCTCTTCGTTTAGCACTGAGCCTGATTTGTTGTCATTGCTAATCTGAGGTCTTTCTTCCCAGGTTTATAATGTATTTCCTATAAATAAACCTCTTTTCTGCTACAGTAGTAAAATCTGCTTTACTAATCCTTGCTTGGATCAGACTTGTTCTCAAGAATGCTTAGATATCCAATCAGAATGTTTCAACTCCAACAATTCTTTAACATGTTTCAATTTACCTTGAATTTCAGTTCTATCCAGTCTAGTCCTGTCCCTTCATCCTATTGCTCACAGCTGATTGGCAGAACTTATTTAATCTAGAATCAAAATAGGGAATGAGTAGTTCTGCCTTTTCTTTGTTTTCTTTCTTTAAAGAATGAATGTTACTTCCATTAAGAGTATTAAGCTGGATTCCACTTCTTAAAAGAAGCTCTTTTTAAGCATCTTTGCCAACCAGCCTCAGCTCATTCTGAGCTTTAGCTTTTCTGATACCATGGAATTAACTCTGAACAACCTGTAGGCTATGTCCTACACAGGTTCTTTTTTTCTTCAGAGTCTCGATAGTTGGGGTTTTTTTTTGTACAACATATTGTTTTCTTCCACTGTCTTCTATTTTTACTCTTCTTTGGAATTTTTTGCAATTGTGCTTTTAGGATCTTCTTTTTAAAGAACTTCCAACATCTGTCATACCTCCCCTCTCTGAAGGAGAAAAAACTTGGGAATTTCCTGAAAAGGACTATGCTTGGCAGAGTTTATATTCCAACATATGTTGGGGTCATTAAAATCTGCTATTACAGTACTTCATGCCTCTTTCACAGACCTGGCTCTGAACCTATTTTGAATAATGGAGATGACTGTAAAATCATGAATAAAAACATCATAGTATGTTTAGAAAGTGAAATGAACTTGGCTACACATGCTTATCACCTAAATTAGTAATCTTAATCTGCCAAGATTCTCTATTGCATATACTTTTGAATGGAACTGGCTGAGATCATTTTATGGCAGCCAACCACTATGGTACCAAAATTACATTAAAGTACACAACTTTTGCTTATGCATTAAATTCTGATAATATAACATAGTGGCTATTCCAATGGAAAGAAATAACTGTTGTCTTAGCTATTGTTTGAAAATACCACAACTGCCCAAATATGAGTAAAATAATAAAATAATTTTCCAAATAATCTTTGAAAAATATTTGAAAAATAGCAAAGTTCTGCATATCTTCAAAGGAGGAATTTTTAATACATATTACTAAATAAATTCAATATTTTACTATAATTTAAAGTAAATTTTATACTTTAAATTTATTTTATAACTTTCAGGAAAATAATTTTTGATATGACTGTGTTGTTTAATCCCATTTCATTTATGGACATATTTCTCCATTTTATTTATTTCATAAAGCAGAAGGTAAACATGTTAATTAAAGTATAAATGATAATAATTGACATCTTGGGCACTAATGAATTTAATTAGACCAGGGTTAGACATTTTCAGTAAGTAGATCACTTTGTTTACTACTCAGACATGAAAAAAAGAAAAGAAATAGAGTTACTTTTATAATGACATCTGTAAAGACACTGAAGATGGAAACAGACATGAAAAAACAAGGAAAATCTTCCAAAAGGTGTCTATATTCAGAAGGAGGTTCCAATCTTGAATTGGAATGCTAAAGGACACCAATGGACAGATAGTAACTGATTCAAAGAAGTTAAAAGAAAGATGAAAAGAGTGAAATATTGTACAATAGGGGTGTCAATATCCAAAATCCTCATCCTTATCATTAGGTCCTGTGCACATCGGTCAGCAAGTGTTTTCTAGCAGTTTCAATTATTTGCAGCATCTTTGGCATCATTCCAAGAGTCATTAATAAACTTAAGATATTCCTTAAGTGTTTGGCACCAAGTTTGGCATCAAATTTATACCAGAAAATTGATCCAATGAAAATGGAGATGGATTACCATCTTATTCACTGATTTAAAGTGGTAGAGAGAGTTCAGAAGAGACTTCACAAATTTTCCTAGCATTGTTAGGAATAAACTAAGAATACTAGGAAAAATGACTAACTAAAGTGACTAGGAATGATGATGAAGATGATGTGGTTGGTATTACACTTTTTAAATAGGGTGACTTACATTAACTGGCATCCTATTTAGGCAGAAGAGTAGGATCATTGGCATTTATGTAAGCAAGCAATAATCAGCAAAAAAAGAGTAGTAACCTGCCTTCAGGGACTTTGTATATTTGCAAAGGGATGCTGAAAGGATACAGGAAGGTAGGAAATGAAGCTGTTATATCTGAGCGTAGAAGATGTTTCAAACATGGCAAGCCAACCAGAATTAGATTTTATCTCACTATTAAAAGAAATCATTGATGCTAATAATACAGTTCCACACTCATGGTCAGTGGTATGGGAATCACAACAGATAACAATAACATCCAAAAATCACCACAAAATGTAGCTCAGTGGTAAACCACAGTCATATTTGTGTTTTCTAAGTTTGCTGTCATCACAATTCTCTTCCCACACCATATTTCCTGTTTTCAGTACATGATTAAACAATCTTGCTATCTTCCTAAATGTTCTTCAGTATTGCATGTTACAATTTATTTATGAAAATTCTGGAAAAAATTTTTAAAAAAACTTTTAAAAAATTAATATACATGAATAATGTTTCTTCATTTTCTTTGTCTTCATGGCTCAAAAATAAATAAATTGAATGACGAATATGTTAAATGGGAAAAACCCTACAATGTAATAAAATAAAATAGGAACAAGAGATTCTAGAGGAAACTAGATACGAAAGGAATTATACATACAGCAATGTGAATATATATTTTTGAATACACATGAAACATAAATTGAGATCTTTTTCTTGTAACTAAAATAGCAACAATGATTGAAGAATATAACAGCATCCTAAGTGGCATAAGTTTCTGTCAATCCTTTCAGTGTTATTTTACAAACAAATGTTACCATGGTATATACAGTAATACATCCAAATTATCCAAATTATCAATTACCCATATCTTTCAATAACATGCCACATTCATTTTACTATATTCTTTCTATCATGGGTAAAGAATGTGCAAGTATTTAGTTGAATAGTAAGGGTAGCCCTGCTGCTAATGTTGTTTTTCAGCCCATCTACAGATTTCTTCCCGTTGTATTTAAAATTTGCATGAATTCTGAGACAGAACAACAGCCAAATCCATACCCATACACCCAGACAATCAAACCACTTGTTTCTTTCACAGAAAGACAAAAATAGAGCTGTTAGCTTCTTCTACACAACCCACAAAACATAACACATCCTTTGAAAACTATTTGAAAAATCTGTAGAACTGAGTAGAATGAAAATTTGGAGAACTAAGGAAAAACAAATTGATTTGACTGGTCAAAGCATGATGCAGCCATTTGATCTTTTTCTTCTAAATGATTATTTCGTGAAGGAAAAGGATGCAAAAAAGGGGGATAAAGTCATAATAACTACTTTGAAATGGATGCACAAGAATATAGAAAACGTATTTCATGACATATTTAGCATATATGTTTCAGCCCTTTCTTTCAAAATTAATCAACACTTTCGCTTTCTTCTATGTATTCATTCACTCCACTAACTCATGTTACCTTAATTCCGATTTATTGCATTATTTCTCTTTGTCTTAATTTCATAGATCCACAACATACTTTAGCTTTTTCATGCACTTCATTTGTTAATTTATGTTCTTATATATTTTCTTATCTTACATTCTAAGTAGCATGCTATGATCATCATAGATGCTTTGCTGCTCATCATGCCCTTCGTCAGTTAAGGCTTTCAAATAATTTGCTCACACTATTCCATGCAATCTAGAAAATAACTTGCAAGCCACTTATTGTTGTCCACATTCCCTCAATGTGGTTATATACAGTATGTAGTGTATTGATACACATTCACAGTTATACATAATTTAATATTGAAAATGTGTTTTTAAATAAGGAATGTGGAGGCAGGTCAGTAGTTTTCTTGAACAATAGAATACAGTGGTAGCCTCTGAAAAATTGCTTCTGTAATCAAGATTTTAAATGCAGTTGATATGTAATATGACCATACGACCCCAGTTATTGTTTCTGAGTTTAACCAGGGTTACCTCAGCCTGTCATCCTTTTCCCACAGAAATTAATAGTTCAAGTTATTCAGGACAAGTTTAACTTACATGTATTTCAAAGACTGACTCTGGAACCAGCCCAATAGCTGAATGAAAGTCACAAATGAGCTTTGTAATAGAGTAGGGATTTGAAATCAGGTCACTCAATTTAAAGGAACACTAGGCATGTTGTTTTTGAGTTATTTAATCACTCTTGTCTCTTTGTGACTTGCTGGGTTGTGTATCAATAACTGCTTCTTTGAATTCTTGTAAACTCTCATGCTTGTGACATCAGTAATAGTATCTAACCACATTGTCTTTGACATTTTTTCATTGCCTTCAATTTTTCCAGGCATCAGGATCTTCTCCAAGAATTCTTACGTTTCAGTTTTGTGCCCAACAGTTGTAAGCTTTAGCTTCATTATTAGTAAATTCAGAGAGCAATCTGTTTTACTTCATCAAACATTTGTCCTACTCTGATTTGAAGTAGTCTTAACAATTTTCTTCAGCACCTCAATTCAAAGGCCTCAAATTTGTCCTTATCCAGCTTTTCAGATGGTACAGCTTTCAAAGCCATATGTTCCTATTGAGAAAGCCATCGGCTTTGTTAACAGTGTCTGATGTTGCTGCAGTCAGGCATAAAATGTTACTATTTGCTTGGTATAAAGTCTGGATGGCAAGATGAAAAGAACACTCTAAAGAAAAAATAGAATTGCGAGTACATAAACTCATATTCTGAATAATTTTCAAAACATCTGAAATAATCAATCACAAATAATAAGTTGATGGAAAATCATATGGTAGATCCAAATGTATAGTTTTGGCTAGTTATTTTGTTTGAATTGTTCTTTGCAACCATCAAGTATTCTATGATTATTTTTATGCTATTGTGCAGAAGAAAATAGAACTGATGCAGTTCTGTTACTATCAGCAGGAATATTCTTGGATTCAAATATTACAAGTGTTCTTACAAATATTCTCTTGGATTCATGAAATTTATTTTTTCTACTTTTTCAAAAGATATTAACAAAATTACAGTGTAGGTGGGATGAAGAATCTTGAATAATCATTGCATAAATTAGATTGATAATTTATTTACTATTAACTCAAAATATATCTTAAAAAGATTATAAATCTATGTAGATGTCTTAAATTTTATATTGTACTGTACAAAATCACAAAGTTGCTTCTCAGTTTCTCAAATTTATGAAAGCAGTTTACAAATAGTGGATCTTAAACAGTCTAATAATATGTATTGAAGTTTAATTATAATGTTAAATGATCTGATATGAATCTTTAAATATATCAGAGTCCCAATAATAATTCTGATATTCCAGTTATATTTATACCTTTAAAAAGATTTGTTCCCAAAGCTTCTTTTGTAAAAACAATTGCATTTATCATTGAAATACATCAAGGTTTATACTTTTCTTGTTGTTGATAATGAATACATATTTTGAGAACCCTATGAATTTAATTTTGTTTATTTAATGTATATTATAACCCCCAGTGTGAGTTTTTTACTTGAGATATGGGTAAATGTTTGCTGTTACATATTTTTATGAGCTTCCCAATATGTATTATAGAGTTCTAAAATAGTAGTCATTTGAAATGAAATGAACATTCAAGAAAAATGTGATTTATGAGGTTTTCATAGTATTTCTATTATTCATCATACAGTCACAAAGAGATATAATTAAGGGGAAAACTACCACGTTGTATTTTACAGTAATATGTTGTTTTGTTTTTGTTAGCATTTTTAAAAAACAAAGATAAGTGAATTTGTGGTTCTAAGGTAATTAAGCTTTCCCCCATCATTCAATCATATCTGATTCTTGGAGACTGCCAAGAATAGTAAGGTTTTTCAGAAGTGGTTTGCCATTATCTCTTTTCTAGAGCTGAGAAAAGGTGACTGACTCAAGGTTACCCAGCTGGCTTTGTGCCTAAAACAGATTAGAACTCACAGTATCTACTTTGATGCCTTAATCAATATACCAAACTGATTGTAGATAAGCTGTATAAATAGTTAAGATATGTGATGACAAATTAACAATCTGTTATTCCCAATTAACACTCCTGTATGAAACATTGTCATCTTATTTCCTTTATTCAGTCATGTGATCAAAAATCCAATTACTAGCTAGAACACTGACCTTATCAAATATTTGCTTTCGTAAATACCTGGATATTCAGCCACTATAATATCAATTAATCAATCAGAATAGAGTTGGAAGGACCTTGGAGGTCTTCTAGTCCAACCCCCTGCTCACTGGAGACCTTATACCATTTCAGGCAAATGACTGATAAGTCTCTTCTTAAAAATCTCCAATGATAAAGCACCCACAACTTCTGAGGGAATGCCATTGGTTAATTGTTCTCATGGTTAGGCAATTTCTCCTTAACTCCAGGTTGCTTCTCTCCTTGATTAGTTTCCAATTCAGTTCCAATATGTAGGATCCTAATGATCCTGAAGTGCTACTCTACCCTGGTATTTATTCAAATCATTATTGTTTTATCTGTCATGATCTTCTGGCTTTGAAAATCTGAAGAAATTGTCTCAGGTCTCTGACTTTAAGGGGGCTGCGTGCACAAGATTTGTGTCTTGAAAAGTTTACAACTCAACTACAATTTACATCAAAGCTTAATACCTTCATCAGTTTGTTAATTGATTTCTATTTGTGGTCCTTTTAAATATTAAAATGGACTGAAAGAAATTCTGTTTCAGTTCTTATAGTGGTTCTGGAAAACTATGTTCGTGTAGATTTTAAAGAATACTTTAGGGAACCAATAATCTTCATTCAATAATATGATTTATGACGGAAAACATATAAATTCAAACTCACAGTGAGATGTAATATGCAACTTACTTTAACATAAAAAAAGTTGCATTTTAAGGATAATTGGGTGTTTCAATAATGGCATTTGTTTAACAGCTGTATAATGTTTTATACATAGTTTTTAGTCATACAAGTCAGCTATGTCCTATCAGGTCTATATTAAGACCATAGCATGCATGCACACAGTAGGGATAAATCGTGTCCATTTTATTTTACATCATTGCTGCATAATTGTCCCTTTAAAATTCTTCAGCGATCAGTGAGACTTTATTCAGATATTTCAGAACATTTAAATCAATTTCTAATGTTGTGGTTATAACAATTTTTTTCTCACTTTAAAGAAGGCTAACCTGAATATTCTAAATGATACTAGACCAAATTAATCTTGTAATCTGATAACTCTTTAGGAAAGCTCAATTTGTCTAATAAACCTAATGCAAGCATACATGTATTTTCAAAGCATTGTTTTCCAAGATTAAGAAAGGTTAATTACTGTGGTGAATGATAAGCACAAAACACCGCAGTACAACATACTTGCATTTCAGTCTTAGATATGAATTCACATCTTTTCGTCTCAGACCTTGTTAACCCTTCAAGATAGTTCAGACAAGAAGGACTATCAATTTTATCTTTATTGTAAGGTTACATTAACAGAGTATTGCAAGTCTGAAAGTGCATGTCTCCTCTCTTGCATTTATAACCCAAGAAACTAGGGAAACTTCTGATACATCATACATCCCCAATCTTTCTGCAGATGGATATAAGGCATTACTGGGAAGATTGGTGGGTGACAGCAGGAATTATTAAAGTTCTATCCCAGAATAGATCCAGGGTGTGAAGACCCAGAAGACTTCTGGTAGGAGGTTTAACATCTCCAGGTTTCTGTCCTGTAGAGTTATTTTTAAAATTATTATTAATTTTATATATCCTATAGACTTGGATGTTCCACTACAATTACACATGAATATATTTTTTTCTAGTTCACCAGAAGCATTTAAATTATTTACATTATACAGATAGTCGTTGACTTACAACTGTTTGTTTAATGACTGTTCAAAGTTACAACACTGAAAAAAGTGACTTATGACCGTCTTTCACAGTTATGACAGTTGCATGATCATGTGATCAAAATTCAGATGCTTGGCCACTGGTTCATACTTATAACCGTTTATGTTTCACAAGATCATGTGATCCCCTTTTTCAACCTTCTAATAAGCAAAGTAAATGGGAAGCCAAATTTACTTAACAACCGGGTTACTAACTTATCAACTGTGATGATTCACTTAACAACTGAGGCAAAAAAGGTCATAAAATGTGGCAAAACTCACTTAATGTCTTACTTAACAACAGAAATTTTGGGCTAAATTGTGGTCATAAGTCAAGGACTACCATACACATACATGCACACACACATACACACACAAAACACAGTTTGGAAGAGCATATTGTGTACTATATACGCAGGGTATTACTTTAGCAGTAAACTTTACTAGAGTTGTAAAGAAGCATAGCAATGCATAAAGAGTAATAAAAAATTACATGTTGTGTTGAGTGGAGGGTTTTTTACCTAGATTCGACCATGTTTTATTGTGCATTACAAATCACAACATCATTAGACAATTGTGCCCAAGACAAAGCTGTCATATCTAAGTAACATACAAGACACATTAATGGGAAAAAAAATCTTTGTTAAGAACCCACTATTGTTATTTGTGCAGTCTGAAGAATTTAGCTTTACGCTAGAGTAATGATCGGTCTGAGGAGACGCCATGAATTGTTTTTGTCTCTTCTAAGGTCTGAAAAAATAGGTCCGTTTTGCCTCAGGAGAAAGCTATGGGAATAATAGTCACTAAAGTAATCCAGCGACAATTATTAGCAAGGATATTTCCATTTCATTTTCAGTCCAGCATGAAAATGAGAGCAGATGCTGTAAGCATATGTATAGTAAATTCCTAGTGAACATGATATGATCTTTTTAGAGGTTATTTACAGTTTTAGCACTAAAACATAAAAAAAATCTTCCATTACATTTTATCTATGTGTTTACAAGGATTTATCTTATTAAACTTTACAATAGGCAGCTCTTGAGTCCTTTTGGCAACTCTTGAGCCCCTTTTCAAGGTCTACATATAATGAATGTCCATAACTGGTAGTATCTGGACTGCTAATTCATAGTAGTATAACTATGTTTTATTTTTTAAAAATATTATTTTCTTAGATTCTGCATTTTCCATAAGCACTAGTGCAGGGATGTCAAACTCATGTTATCATGGCGGCGTCACGTGACATATCGGGACTTTTTTCTCCTTCGCTAAACCAGGTGTGGCCAACACGTGACGTGTCAGCTCTGCACTAGAGGCATATTTTCTATTATCACTCCATTCATGAAGATAGTTTAGAAAGAATTATTATCTCAAATTTTCACAAAGTAACTGAGGCATTGCTGATCCACATCAGATAGCAAACCCCCCCCCCCAAAAA
>JANHFL010001576.1:178680-189183 GCA_032468155.1 Oxyrhabdium leporinum | reverse complement strand
ACCAACCCCCCCCCCCAAAAAAAAAAAAACAACACCCATAAAGAAAGTCAGGAAGGAAACAGATTTCAAGATGTGTCTGCATATTTCCTGCTTAAAACTTCATATTACATTTGCTTACAAATGATCTTTTAACATTTCTCATCATATGTTTTGTTGTAATACAACTGTAAGGCTGCTTTTGCTTTTTAAAATATGATTTATAATTCTATAAATATGACACTTAAATATGTAATAATATAATTATATCTAGGGAAATTATATTTAATACCTAATATATAATTATAATGATATGTTTTCTCTCACTTGATTTTAAGATGAAAACTGAGCAATTCACTTTGCCACAGTATCATAATTAATTAAATAGCAGGGAGAATAGGTTGACAAGGCAGCGCCTATAATCTTTCTTTCTGTTTTCTGCGCAGCATGTGATAGTTACCATTGGGGACCCCACTGCAGTAGTCGTTGCCAGTGTAAAAATGGAGCTTTGTGTAATCCCATCACTGGAGCCTGCCACTGCACTTCAGGATTCAAGGGATGGCGCTGTGAGGAACGCTGTGACCAAGACACATATGGAAATCATTGCCACCAAAAATGCCAGTGTCAGCATGGAGCCACCTGTGATCACATCACTGGAGAATGCAGATGTCCCCCTGGATACACTGGAGCTTTGTATGTGATTGATATATTGGTTATGTGTGGAATATTAGTGAATTTCACAATTATTTTTTTCTTTTACAAGGAAGATGGCAATATTGTCCTCATGCTATGATTATTCCTCAGGTGAAGATAGAAAAATAATTTTCACTGTGCAAATGGTTTTATTGGGATTTGAAATGGTCTCTCAGTTCCAAATCCAATATGCCAACTTGTGGATAACTAATAAGCAACAGAAATATGACAAGATGAACTATATTTTAATATTTTGAGGAAAATTAAATGTATATAATGCATTGGTTTTTTTTATGTTACTTTTATTAATGCTCGATTCCTTTTTTAATATGTTGAAAGCGTTTTTATCCTTAGGCAGGGTAGAAACAATTTAAATAGATTCTAGTTGAACCAGAACCCATTGGATGAGATGTGGGAGGTTACCATTTCATACATCCGACACAGTGGACTCTGATTATAAAATCCAGAATGAATGTTCTCAGGATATTTTTATAACAATAAATTATGACAGTAAATATGAGAAAGACTCTCAAGAAAGAAAACTCTGGTAACAGTGTGTACTTGCACCAAGGAAATGCAAGTTCATATCCTTACTCCTTTATGACTTAGAATCCATAGCAGTCACAATTATTTTCCTCCTACCATCCTATCACAACTAAATAGATCTGACTGCAAAATTGCTTGGAGTTGATTTGGGAAAAGGTGAGATAAAACTGCAATGAATTCATCAGCAGCCTGTTCACGCCAAAACTTGCTTTGAAATTATCTAGATCAAGGGTGTCAAACTCAATTTCATTGAGGGCTGCATCAGGGTTGTGTTTGACTTCGGGGGGGGGAGTGGAGGTGGCCAGGGTGGGCGTGGTCAGCATGTCACTTGTGTTGGGGGGATGCCTGTAGTGTCCCAAGCGCTCTGCCAGTGAAAACAGGTTCCTGAGCTCCATTTTCAGCTGGGATGGCCTCCTGCTACCCTCTGCCAGCGAAAACAGAGCTCATGAGGGCTGCGTGAGGCTCTGTTTTCACTGGCAGAGGGTAGCAGGAGGCCATCCCAGCTGAAAATGGAGCTCAGGAACTTGTTTTCGCTGGCAGAGGCACCACAGGCTAGTCCTTCGCTATTTTCAGAGCAGTCCTGCAGGCCAGGTCTAAGCACCCTGTGGGCCAGATCCAGCCCCTGGGCCTTGAGTTTGACACCTTGGGTCTAGATCATAGACCAGAATATAGAGAAGGCAGCATCTTTTCCCAAAGCAATCAAAAGAATGGACATTTCAGCAACTCATCTGAATACAACATTCTGCAAAGGCAAAAACAGGGGTAGTGATCATTTTTGTTTTAAAGGGAATAGTTAATTGTGAATACAGAAAGCAGGACTATGAGCTACTTTTGAATATAACCTATTTTAACTTTGTATAATAAATATATTTGATTGCTCAAGGCATAAGCTCATTATTTGGCATGAATTTAGCAATATAAAAATATTGACTAGGTAATTGTGCAGCACACATATCAACGATATACAATCTCTAATTCAAGCCTAGCATTTTGCCACAAAATAGAGCAGGATTCAGGAGACAATTTGGAAAATATTTAATCAAAAGTAGATAAAGGATATTTTTTAAGAGCAAATACATAGAAACGTTTAACATTACTGCTTCTTTACCCAGATTAGAAATTCCTATAAAGTAGAGAAATATTTTTGCCGTTTTTAAATTGGTAAAATAAGAATAATCTGTTGGCATTTATAAATAGAAATTCTTTCTTAGGTAAAGAGATTATTTATATACAAATATATTATATACAATATATTATTTATATATAATTATATTATTTATATTTTTCCTTAGTTTTGCAGATTAACACCGCTAACCCTATTAGAAACATAAATATCTAACCATTCCTTTTATAATTAAGAGAAACACTTTAATTAAACGTTTTCTCTCTGTGAATGTGTGTTTGTGTTTGCCTTATTTTTAGCTGTGAGGATCTTTGTCCACCTGACAAACATGGGCCACAGTGTGAAGAAAGATGCCCATGCCAGAATGGAGGAGTTTGTCATCATGTAACCGGAGAATGTGCTTGCCCTCCTGGATGGATGGTAGCTATAATTTCTATAAAATTTTATCACTTTTCACTCTGATATTTCATCGGTATGTTTTAGGAGTTTTAATTCTAGGTTAAATGCATGAAAAAAGGGAAATGATTTGTTTGAATCTATTACCGTTATCTAGGATTGAAATCTTGGATTAGCTTTCTTTTACAGCATAAACATTCCACCAAATTAACAATCTAACACTCATGAGAAAACATACAGTATATAGTATTGCAATTTTTTGGAGTTTTTTGCCTTTCTACATTTCATGCAATCTCATACTGCAGTCCCATGAATAAATGTGAAGTTCTGTTTTCAAACAGGGCACAGTCTGTGGTCAGCCTTGCCCAGAAGGACATTATGGAAATAATTGTTCTCAAGAATGTCAGTGCCACAATGGAGGGACATGTGATTTAGCCACTGGTCAATGTCATTGCAGTTCAGGGTATACAGGAGAACGGTAAGAAGACAATTCTTCAGAACTCTCAATCATCATGATTGTGGAAAAGAGGAAAGTTGAATGAATTTACAATATTATGCAAACTTGATTACTGTCCAGTTAAAACTAAGCAAAACCCAAGCTGATTCAATTTTAGTTAAGAAACTAATTCAATTATTACATATAGCTAGGTCATTTTCTTTAGCTTTGTTTTAGTTTATCTTAGTTTTAAAAACTATTTGCATTTTTTTGTCTTTTTCTTCTTCTTCTGAATAGTTTGGCCATTTCACTGCAACTCATAATATGAAAAAATTAAAAAGCACTGCTCTATTTCATTTTTTTTTACATTTATTCCTATTTTATTGTTCTTTAATCAGTGACTGTTTTGTGTAAGGACATAAGTCATGTGAAGACTCCCATGATTGTGAGCAAAGTTGTAAGCACATTTTTTTCCACCCATTTTTTCTCCCAAATTTCATCACTTCACTGCCATTTTCCCCAGTTCCCATGGGGCACAACAATAAAACTCTTTCATCCCTGTAGATGTTAGGAGCTTAGTGTCTTATTTTTTCCTATATTTAATCTTCTTGGTATGATAACACAAATCATTTTCAGAAGGGAAGAGGAGAAAATTTTATCCCAGAAGTTTTTAAGTGAACTTTATGTTAGTCAATTAATTTTCTATCCTACTACTTCTTATGTTTATGGGATCTGTGCAGAATAACTTTACACTGAATTTTTTTTAGTTATTCAATTGTAAGAACTTTCTGTATTTTCTAAAATCTTGCATACTATGTGTGTTGTTTGAAAGGAATGTGTAGCCAGCTGGCTATAACCCTGGCCTCTTTTCCTAACCTTCAATTATCTCTACATAACTTATTTTATGTTATAAAGAGCAACATCTAATGGCACACAGATGTCTGGGGTGTTCCTCTTTCAACTTTCACAGGAAATATCAGTTAACTAGTTTGTCCTACTGGATTTGATTTAGAGATGGACACTTAAGTGAGTAAATCCTCACATAATAAATCAAATGGCACTCTGTGGAATAAGCATTTGCTTAAATATCATAGCAAATTTCTGTTTCATGCATCAAGATTCTGTTAGATGCTTGGAAGTATAGTGTAGAAAATTGACAAAGGAAAATGTCCTTCACTAGAGCAATCAGGAACTGCCTACTTTATATGAACTTTTAAAAAGCTGTTCTTATACATATTCAGACTATTTTTCTATGTAACTCAATACCTGCCTACTTCAACATTAGCAATAGCATTCACTGCATTTTATATAGAAATGAGATGTCTAGAATTGCCTCATTGATGTCCTTCATAATGGCCAGTCAGGAGGAGCAATTTTTGAAACGAAAACAACAGCAAAAGCAATAGTCTTAGAGTTGTACAGCACTTCATAATGCTTTACAGCCCTCTCTAAGTAGTTTACAGAGTCAGCATATTGTGCCCAACAATCTGGCTCCTCATTTTACCATCCTCAAAAGGGTAGAAGACTGAGTCAATCTTGAACCTGTCGGGATCAAACTTCTGGCAGTTGGCAGAATTAGCCTGCAATACTGCATTCTAACCATGTCTTCTTTTTGTAAAATCTCTGTAATATTTCTGCTAAGAGGTGCATATGAACCTGCTTAAGACATAAGAGCATGATTTGTTTTAATTGTTATCCAGAACACCATAATTAAAAAGGTGATTTGTATTGCATGAAATTGTATCTGTATCTGTATTTGCATCTGTTACGTGTATAGTGCTGTTACCTAAGAAGAATTAAATGCATATTTTAGAATATTTTTAGAGAAAGTGGAAATATCTTTTTCTTCCTTGTCTTCTCACCAGGTGCCAAGATGAATGTCGAATTGGAACTTTTGGAATACTGTGTGCAGAGATCTGCCAATGCATGAATGGTGGAAAATGCTATCATATTAGCGGAGAATGTCTTTGTGAGCCAGGATATACTGGACTACACTGTGAAACAAGGCTATGTGCTGAAATAGACTATGGTCTTAAATGCGACAAAAGGTGTCCCTGTCATTTGTCAAATACTCACAGGTACTTTACATATTTTTGTTATATCCGTGTGGAATCAACTTTTGTTTGCCAATTAGTTTTGGCAAATTTTTCAGTATTTTTTTTATAGTGGTCTTATAATACCACTCAACTATTGTGACAAATAACTAATGCAGGCAAACTTATATTGCCATAGCAATAACCATATATCACCATGAATCACTACTGAGAATATGACAGGAAATATAAGAATGTGAGGAAGGATCTGTTTTTCCAGACATCCTGATATAGTAGTTGTAGTTAAAGTTGTCCACAAGGATTAAAATCTTTGGATTTCTTTCTATAAATGCTAGTATCTAAAAAGAAATCTTGATTTTTGCTATGTATGGAAAAAAATACAATGTTAAGCATGTAGGCTTCATGTTCATGACCTACTAATAAAAACAAAGCCACAGTTTATTTGCTTTTCCTGACAGAGCTTTGGAAGCTATTACAGGAAGTCCTCGACCTACGACCACAATTGAGTCCAACGTTTCCATTTCTAAGCAAGACAGTTGTTTAAGTGAGTTTTGCCTTTTTCTTGCCACAGTTATTGAGTCACTGCAGTTGTTAAGTTAGTAACATGATCGTTAAGTGAATCTGGCTTCTTTATTGACGTTGCTTGTCAGAAGGCCGCAAAAGGTGATCATGTAATTCCAGGGCACTGCAACTGTCATAAATACATGACTGTTACCAAATGTCTGAATTTTTTAAAAACTTTTTTATTGGTTTATCAAAATATAAAATACAAAGAAAAATCCAAAAAAGTAATAGAAAACTAGGAGGAGGGAGAAGGAAAATAAAAAAAATGGTATAAAGAAGGAAAAGGAAAGAAAAAGGCACCAACTTCTGACTCTCTTTAGCACGGTAGAAGGTAACAACATTACAACTGCAATTTTTTACTTTTACACAACAGTATATATAGTACATGCCATGTCTATAACAATAAACCTATCTAATTAGCAAAAACAAAATCAAAGTTTCAATTTTTTTTTCATTGCAAGCACCAAATCTGGAAGCAATTTCAGAATAGAAACAAAGTTAGATATATTCTCTTCTTTGGCTAAAAGAATCAATTTGACCATCTCTACTTCTCTTTGCTTTGGGGAATAATATATGCTTCTGTTAACTCATTAATCTTTATCATAATTCATATTAAGAGAATCCTGTATATTATTTCATTTTTTTTAATCCTAAAGGGAGAAAACAGTTTTTCTAGTTTTGATATTTTACTAACTTTAAAAAATACACAAGTATTATATATAAAAGGGGGGGGGGAACCCTTCATTTTAAACCAGAACCCAAAATACAAAACTACATTTGAGCCTTCATTCAATTATATATATCACCAAATGTCTGAATTTTGATCACACGGCCATAGGGATGTTGCAGTGGTCATAAGTGTGAAAAATAGTCATAAGTAACTTTTTTCAGTGCTGTTGTAACTTCGAATGGTCACTAAACAAATGGTTGTATATTGAGGACTATGTGTAATCAAATTAGGACAATAGAAGAAATTAGATAAATAAATGCATTAGGCCACAATTGGAAAAAAATGAAGCAGTTTGATCTTTTATCTTCCAACTGAGAGGAAGCTGGGTCTAGTTCTGAAAAATCAAGGAGCTACTGTCTGAGTTGAAGCCATCATATAACACGCGTTGTGTAGCTGTTTTGAGTTTAATTGTTATGACAACAGTTAAGCTAGGTTATTTATTCCTATAGTAAACCGTGCATGATTTGCTTAGTTAGAGATCTTTAGTGGTCCATTTAGCAGAGAAACTTCTAAAGAAATGCTTCCTTCATTCTCTATCATTGTTTATGAGGAATATATACTTAACAATTCCAAGTGCTTGTTATGTTTAGCACTAGAGTTGGAAGCCAGCAACTTTTCCATTAACTTGTGTATTTGGTGGTGTGGTCACTCTTTTTCCATTCTTGTCCTTCAACAACATTGTTTAGCTAGTAGGACCTGGGCTGGAATGTTTATCAATTGTCCTGCAATTAATGTAGACATTAACTTAGAAAATAACTACATTTGTAGTAGACATTTTAAATTGACAAGAATGTATGGCACAACATTATATAGCATTTCTGATATTTCAAGGATTAAATTGATTCATGTTCAACACAGCTGTTCATTTATACCACTGAAGGAAAGCTTGTGGGCAAGTCAAACTAAAAATGTTAGATTCAAATAGAAGCACTTATTTTAGAATGTGGTTTTTTAAATCTTTTCTTCCCTTCTGTAACAAATTGAATGGATTTAGCAGTAATATGAGTATAGCAGCATTGTATTATTCATTTTAGAATACAGAAGAGTAGGCTTTGATATTACATATATTTAACTTAAAGTGTAAGTGAAAAATTGTATGTGATTATATGTGTGTATGTGTGCATGTGAGCACAAACAGCAAAAATGTCAGAGTCAATGCCAAAAATTAATGCTGTAGATATATTAAAATTAAAGTTATGATACTCAAATTCTGATTTTTATCATCAAGAAGGCTTTTCTTATATATATCAACAAAGTAAACACACCAATATTAGGCCTAGGATGTGAAAATCTTTCAAAAATCTGGTCAGTATGAGTATATTGTGGCTATACCTGGAGAAATGTTAACACTAATAGTTTGAATGCCCTGACAATCTGTACATTTCACATTTCTCTATCTATAATTGTTGTTTAAATATAGATTCACTTTGATCTTCATGTAATCTAATTTCCCAAAATTTATTTTAAAAAGAGTTATGTATTTATATCATTCTTCAAACTATATGCAACCTAAGCACTGCCAGTTAAAGCAACTACCTCAAAAGCATTCAAGTATTTTAATTTCCTATGTTTAATCATGGATTATGATGTATAATTTTAAATTCAATCAGTGTATGTGTGCATCACATACTTATTGTACACCAGAACAGGTATACAAATATTGTGATTTGGCTTCAGTTCCATTGTATGTGGGTTCCATTGCTCTCTTTCCCTCACACATACACACACGCACACAACAAGAAGAGAAAATGAGGTAGAAAACAGTATTCTAATTATCACACTTTCTGTTTCTTTATTGGTTTTATGCTACGATGTTGCCCATGGTTACCAGAGCTAAAATAACTTCCTGAAGTACAATAATTCATTATTATTTATTTCCAAAGTACTGTCAGGTGTTACCATATAATTTCTCATTAATCTAAAATAACACAGATGTTTTCCTTATTTTTAAAGCCAAAACAAAAAATGATTAAGAATAAAAAGCATGATTCTGAAACCCATGTGAGCTACTCTTGAAAGCACTTCAAGCATCCTCTGTTGTTTTTTTCCGAGAGAGAGAGAGAAGATAAAGGTGACTGAATCAAATTCCTAGGGAGCCAATTCCCTGTTAAAAGCACCTTTAAGTGCTGGCTCCAGGGAAGAGTCCTTCAAAGCACTTCTGCCTGGGAGCAGCATAACATTTACCCAAATGACACATAGGTTTTAGTCCCTGGGTCAATGACATCATCACTTGTGTTGAAGTGGTATTTGGGAAATATCTGGCCTTGACCCAGTTGAATTCTTCTGGGTTAGAAAATGACTAAAAAGAGGTACATGGGCAAAATCCTACTCTATTAGTGAAGTATTATTGTCCCAACTAGCAGTCAGAATTTGCTTAAATTTCTGACTGGAAACTAAAATACGCTTTGTCAATATGTATTAATTATTAGAGATATAATATGAATGAGAGCAACATTTCCCCAACTGAGATTAGTTGAAGATTTTTGGAGCTGAATTGCTTCATTTGAATTGTATAATGTGTGTCTAATATGCCACAATGCCACAATAACAGTTGAGACAAATGTATTTTAAATAATAACAACAGCAATAAATTATTATTTGCCCTTTTCTTCTAAAAACATTTAAAACACAGAAGAATAAGAGAAACCATGCCCTTTTGATTTTCCATATATTTGTCTTGAAAACATGTTTTACACACAAACAGATGTGTTTCTTTCATAAGAAAAGTGATATCTTGGGAATAGATTGACTGCAGTTTAACAATAGGGTTAAAGAACAGCTAACTGTAAGGAATTACATTAGCAAAATGAGTAAGGGGCATTGAAAAGAGGCATTTAAAAAACAAAACAAAAAAGACACACTCTTCTGTCATCGTTCATTTAATATGTCTTGACTTGACATTTCCCCCCTTTCAGAATGCCTTAGGAAATATTACTTCAATCAGTGATCAGTCATCTTTAAACAGGCTGCCTATTGTAAATATAATTGATCCGGATATTAAGGCTTCCCTTTGGTGAGAGTTAAGCTAAGTGCTTTTCCTGCCAGAGGACCATAGAACTGTCCTTGTGTTTACTGCCTTGGCACATATATTCTAGCACAGCTGATGGTTCCATTTGTTGCAAAATAACAGCTGTGTGGTTGTGCATTGAATAAAACTGCTGTTTTCAGGTAGGAACAGATGGCCCAACACCAGGTATGGAAGCTAAAATATCAACATTCTTGAAGGCTATAAGAGTGCCCTTGACCTTTCCCCTGTAAAGCAATTTGGCACTCCTTCTAAGGAAAAAAAATATAAAACTTGCATACTAAACACCTACCGGAATTTAAATGAAAGCTCATAGGTTCATGCAAGGTCAAATTATGTATCTGTTAAATAGAATTTGGTTTAGATTTTTGGGAAAATGAATAAATACTGGGGAATAGTTATAAGGTTGCAGCTAGCATAAAAAGGGTAATTAAATATTGTTTTTTGTAGTTCTGACAAGAATACATTCCTTGAAGCTACTATTTTTCTTAAGAAATCTACTGTATGGTATAGTCAAGAAAGGGTTGGCCCAGGGTCAGGAAACCAAGTTTGAAATCCATCCTTAACTTTGGAAGTGTCCTGACAAACTTCAGGCTAGTCACATGCCTCAGTCTAATCTACTTCATGGATTTTTGTGGGGAAAACATGGACAAGGGACTTCTATAATTGTTATTTCAAAGAAAGGTGGGATAGAAATACATTTAACTTAAACACTAATTTTCCTGAGTATTGGGGAAAGATCACTCATAAAGATAATCTAATAATGTATTTCAATAGGGTTTCATTTTTATTATTATTTTAAACAATCAGAATATAAAATTATGTTCCTAATCTTCATGGTTGCCTATTTTGTTTATTTCTACAGTTCCATGGTAATGAAATATCAGGGTAATGCTAATTTAACAGCTGACCAGCTGCTGTAAGGTTGTAATACTGTAATACTGTAAAGTTATAATGCTG
>JANHFL010001576.1:160242-170270 GCA_032468155.1 Oxyrhabdium leporinum | reverse complement strand
CTTATAAGCTGTAAACCGCCCCGAGTCTTCGGAATGGGGCGGTATATAAATGTAAAAAATAAATAAATAAATAAAACCCCTTGTTCACCAAAAAGCAAATTAATGAGGAAGTTTCACAATATAATCTTTTATTTTTTTCCTGTGGGAAGGACACACTTCTAGTAAAGCACAAGACTACATCTGTCTCAGTTTTACTTTATACTGTAAGTATGCGTAAAACACCTGTGTTTATTAGGTTTGTTCAATTTATATCCATATTTTTTCCAGGAATTCAAAGCAGCTCACATAGGGCTTTTTTCTTGTTTAAGGAGATTCCTGTGAAGAAGATTGCATGGAGAGACACTGACGAACCCAAAATCACTTGTTGAGCATTGATGGCTGAGCTTAGCCAAACAGCTTAGCTTTTACACCACACGGAATCAATATGGACCCAAGACACATTCCATAAAAAAGGCTGATATGAAAGGCAGATGTTTTAGTTTGAAGGATACCAGTTTCCAATTCATTTTCATTAACATGATCCTTTAAATATACAAAGTGCAGATGAGCAGGGAACTTGGCACCATGTAAGGATGATATTTGCGAAGCATATTAAGGGCCTCTATATATTTTTTTAATCAAGTGATGTAATGTATTGCAATAACTTTGAAGATATTAGATCTGAATACCCCACATTCAGTTCTCATGACTACCATTATAATTTTAGACCAAATGACACGTTTTTGATTGATTCTGATTCTGATGCATTGGAAGCAAATTAGCAGGAGCTTTTCTATAATTGGTACATTGTGTTCACTATTAAAATGAGCACATGTAATGATACATAGCAATCAAATTAGACAGAGGTCTGTAATATACAATGAACACATATGCTGGAGAATTTAGCCAACAGAAGCCCATCTACCCTTATAGCCTATGCATGGCTAAACTTTTATAATTGCTTACTAACACCTAGCATAGGCTTTTATCCTTCTGCATTGCACTGTATTAAAATCTGCTTTTGCAATTTTTAGTTTAAAGGCTGAATTTTGCTTTGATAAAATGCAAATAGAAAAAAACAGTATTTGGGCTAAACATTCTATCTAATTCTTTCTTTTCCTTCCTTCCTTCCTTCTTTCCTTCCTTCCTTCCTTCCTTCCTTCCTTCCTTCCTTCCTTCCTTCCTTCCTTCCTTCCTCCTCTTTCTCTCTTTATTTTCTTTTTTTTCTTGATTGCATCATTTTAGCTTTCAAAAACCATTTTGGGAAAAATATGAAATTGTCTGTTCCATACATGTGCAACAGTGCAGAGATTTGATATTCCACTTGAGATGTTTGTAACATATTTCATGTTATTTTCAATCAGATTTGTTTTATTCTCTCTACTAACCCTGCATGTGAGAGTCTCATGAATTTTTCCTGGTGATGCTCATTTCAATGATAATTAGGAAGTCTGCCATTTTTATGTAATACTTGTATAAAGTGAATACTTAAAAAATAAATGATTCATGTGGCTGCTACAAATCATTCATGACTCTGGTAAAATTGCAAGGCATTAGTAGAGATAACAGAGATGAAGGAATGCTGGTAGGTTTTACACAAGTTTTTTGAGGGTCATTGGTGCTGTAATTGTCTTTCTATTGGAAAGATTGCAGGAATTCAATGGACAGTAATGTACTGTAGAGTATTGAGGCCTGCCTTTTCTCTTACTGACTGAAATGCCAGGCGGGGAGTTTCTCTTCATCTTTTTGGCTGGCAGCCAATATTTTCCCACTAAATAACACTAATCCTATACCACAGACGAAGGCCGTATACCAAAATAAGCAAAGGAAGCTGCAAAAGATTTGGAACATGCTGAAACTCTAGCTTACAATATTCTTCCCCACAAAAGTCCATCACAAAAAAATGTACCAACAATGTTTATTAGAAGAACCAGAAGTCAAATGTCAACAATATGCACACTTTTGTTATCACTGCTATGATACAGTGCAATATTTGTACAATACAGAATACAGAATACCAGAGTTGAAAGGGACCTTGGAGTGCTTCTAGTCCAACCCTCTGCTCAGACAGGAAACCCTATCTTACAATGAATTCTTCCCAATTTCTTTACTAGCATCTTTAGAAGTAGAAGACATTTTAATTTTATTCTGCTAACAAACTAATGTGGTATGTGCCTGTTTGTTTCCTTTTTATATTCTGTAAGTTTGTATGCGTACAAGGGAAAGCAATCCAGGTGGCCTAAGTTCTACTCTAAGTCACATGACCAGAAGGGAGTCAAGAGAAGGATTTAAAATGGAGCAGGCAGAGGCATTTTGAAAACCACCCAACTGCTTACAGAGGGTTTCATGATGAGGAAAAAAACCATTTTTGCAGATCTGGTTCATTTTTCAATTGTTTTTTTTTCTTTTTATTGTTTTGGGGATTTTTTTCCAGCTCATCATTCTAAATTTAGATGCATTCTGCTTTCTGAAAATTATCTTGCTGACAGGCAGATGGACAGAATGAGACCCAAGACTTTTTATACAATTTGTAACATTTCATTGAGTTGGAAAGAAAAAAGAAATATGAAACCAACTAACAAATCTAAATATCTGTTGGTGAACCAAAACCAAACCGGGAAGATACTTTTTTCACATTTTTTATTAGTGACTTAAGTGACAGTCAACATTTTTATACATTTTTTTAAACAAATGGAAAGAATAGAATGGAAGAGAATAGAAGAGAATGAATGGAAGAGAATAAAATGGAAGCAGATTCCATTGCCTTCTATATTTTATGTATTCCGAATCTAGTCTACAGTCCTGAGATTTCCTGTTGTCTCTCATCAGTTACTCATCAGGCCTAACCTACGGTACTTTCCTTTTCAAGATTATCCAGCTAATCTAATTAATCATCTAATGCTGCCATCTAGCTGGTGTTAAACACCTGCTTCTCTTTCTTCCTCACTAAAAGTGACAGGAAATCTATCATTTAGTAAACTTCAGATATCAAAACGGCCCTTGAAGGCCACATATAGCTAAAGTGTGAGCAATGTATTAAGATTGAAAGTTCACATTACCTGAAAGGTAATATTGGAAATGAACATGATTTTGAATAATAAAATGAAGGAGTCTTATTAATGGTTTGTTACATTAGAATGACTTTTTTGCATAATATTTTATCAGTGAATTCTTGTGAATGGAAACAAAGGTCTGAGTTTGAGAATATTTTATACATGAAACCACTTCTATTTATATCCTCCTCCTCCTTTTCCTCCTCTATAGTTTCCACATATCCAAAGAATGGAAGCATGTTTAAAAGAAAGTTATAGCACTATCAAGAGGGCTAAATTTTCTTTTTTGGGGGGAGAGGAAACTAAGCATTTATTTAGCTTTTATTTTTTTTAAAAAGTTTCTAATAGAAGATCCAATAAAAATTTGCAAAAAATACACATGATATGGGTAAATTAAATTGAATTGTTTTAGTTTAGTTTAGTTTAGTTTATTGTCATTGGACCTCGTACAACTAAATTAAATGTCATCTTCAGTGTACATTATGACTATAAAAATAAAACCCAAACACACGTCCTTCACATTCTATACAATTGAATTGAAAACCCCTGACATTGCATTAATATTGCACTATACAGAAGAATTCAATATAGTTACTGCCCTGGGATAGAAGCTGTTTTTCAGCCTATTTGTCCTTGTTTTTATTGTCCTGTATCGTCTGTCAAATGGTAATAGTTCAAAAAAAGGGTGCCCAGGATCAGATGGATCTTTAAGAATATTTTGAACTTTCTTAAGACAGTGGGAGCTATAAAGCTCTTCCAAAGAGAGGAGAGGGCAACCAATGATCCTCTGGGCAATGACATTCACCCTCTGGAGTGCTGTCCTATCTGGCACTGTGTAATTAGCAAACCATACACAGGTGCAGTAAGTTAAAATACTCTCTATGGTACAACGGTAGAAGGTCACCAGCAGTTTTTCATTCAGTTGTTTCCTTAGAAGCCTCAGGTAGTATAATCTCTGCTGGGCCCTTTGGACCAGTGCTGCAATGTGATTGCCCCAGGTCAGATATTCTTTTATGATAACACCCAGAAACTTAAAACTGGCCACTTGCTGGATGTCTGATCTGTTCCTTCTATAGTCCACTATAAGCTCCTTGGTCTTATTGGTGTTGAGGTCCAAGTTATTGTCTCCACACCACATTAATGAATTCATGCTCTTTATTATTTATTCCTCTTACATTCCATTCAATAGTCTATTATCACAGTTCTTAATAATCTATTAAGAACGTTTTGTAGATATTGACTTCTATCATCAATCATGGCTTTGTTCAATCAAGCATTTATACAATCCTTTTAGTGATATAGCTAAACTGATGGCTAGGTTTTTGGCCTTAGTCATACCCATGCTACATGTGGAATTCCCTAAGAGTAAGGTCAATTTTGCCAAAAATGCAAATCTAATTATAATATAGTATAGATAAATAGGACATGATGGAAGTTTCAACATTTCTATGTAACAACTCCAGTCCAAGTCTCTAGTTTTTTGTTTTTTTACTTTGCTGGGATCAACAATCCTGGGTAGGGATGGATCAATCTATCAATATAGGTTTTCTTTTTTCTAAATTTAAAATTTCTACTCCTTTTGACAGAGCAATTATTTCCACAGTTTGCTTTAGAAAAACAGATATTTGTCTATTGTTTTAGTGTAGGCTCTTCCTTGTAGTTCTGGAAAAGAATATGTTTGGTTCAAGGAAATGTAGACAGATGTCACATTTGCAATCCTTCACACCACAAAGCATATTTTAGCCTTTGAATCCAAAGTATTGCACAATCCCAGTATTTACTGCTTATGAAGAGGACCTTCCTTTGACTTGATTGTACCTTTGAAACATGAGCAAATATATAAAATATCATTTAATATGCACTCCAGCAGCTGTCAGCCTGGATCATTTACTAGATCCCAACCACACAGTACAGAGATTAGGTTTTCTACATGTCAATGCTATCATAGTGTTCCATAGTACTATTATTGCTAAAATATATGAACACATTTTTTATAGAGGCTACATAAATTTTATAGCAGAATAGATAATATTATGCAAGTAATCATTCCCTTCATTCACACCATTGTATGTGCTACAGGAATGCTAATTTACAAGTGAAGCTCTTGGCATAGTTCTCTGAGTTTGAGGATTTCTTCAGAGCTGCTTAGCTGAAGTTTATCATGACCATTTTGCTATTGCCTAGCAACTTGCAAAGGCCATAAAAGAGGCCTTTGTCCATTCTCCTGGAAAAACATTTCCTGACCGAACTGTTCATCAGGAATGAAATTAATGGACTTATTTGCTAATAATTCTTTTGTTTTGGAAAATGCATTTTACAGTAAATATTCAAGGTTTATACAAAAAATAATAATCTGTGTAATTTTTAGTGTAAAGGCTTTCTATGCCAAGTACTCATGCAGTCATCTAGGGGCTGAAATATCTAAACATTAAGGCAGAGTTGCTTGCTGACATGTGGCCTTCAAAAAAAGAATGTGTACAAATATGTTCCTTTTCCTGCTTGTGTTCCTGATTATTTTAGCAGTGTTTAGCTAAATACATGTATTAATAAAGACATATGTAAGAACATAATTCATCAGGGAAATAATTGCTCTGCATGTGTACAAAAATAATACATTTTCATTACCAGTCAGATATATAGTCATATTATACTAAGAACAGCTTAACATGTAAGATTGCAATGAACTTCATCTCTACTTGAGCTATAAGGATGATCAGAGAAGTTTTTACATCCATTTATGCAACCTTGTGATTTCTAGCCATATCAGATTTTTATTTCAAAGAAATCAAATTAAAAACAAGCTGATTTGTTTATAACAATTCATTGTTAATGTTAACCACAGTTTAGATTTCAGGCAACATAAAAATAGAGGTTCCCAGTCTCCTCTTCACTGTTGGGCCACGGAAGGAGAAAAGAAGAACACACAAATTTAAAGCTATCTGTAGATGACTTTTATTTTGCTAAACAGTAATTTGGGATTGTAAACAAGTGTAATCATAAATGCTATTTCGGTTTAATTTCTCTATTTCCATAGATTATTAAACTAACAAATAATGTATTTATAATGTATTCATATCATATTATGTATTAACCATAAAGAAATTATTTAATTTATTAACAGAAAGTCCTACCTGTCTACTCAAAAATAAATTTTGTTAAGTTTAATAGTGATTTATTTTGGGAGATGGGAAATAAGAGAATATTTATATCGGATGAAATATTGAATGAAAACATAAAAAGTGAGAAAACAATCTCTAAAATAAATCTCTGTTTTTTGTCCTTGTTTGGTCCCAGTAGCAAAATAGTATCTTAAATTGCTTATTTAAAGCTTACGTACATTAATTTCTACATCCAAGTTTAATATTTTAAAAATGTAACAGCATAGTCAAATTTTTAAAGTGTGAAGTTTGCACAGCTTTTGGTGGATCTAATGACAGCCAGAGTAGATTCAACAAAGAATTTAATTTATTTATAAATATAGCTGAATTTAAAATTCCAGTAGAAAATGTCTGTTCTAATCTATTGAAAAATAAGTTACTTTGTGACTTGATTCAGAAAACGGAGCTATCTAGGCAAGAGGTTAATGATACAACTTCTTCTATGTCTTGACAGTCAATTCAAAGTCCATTCAAATTTTCATTCAATCAGGAAAAATAGCCCCTTTATACTTGTTCAGTATCCTGTATAAAATTAGTTTCTGAGTTCTTGTCAAATTTTAATGTGATGCATTTTCCACTACAGTTGTTTCTGTCATTATTTCTCTAGAAAATTTGATAAAAAGACCTGGGTCATAATAGGTTTAACCTACATTCCCCTTTATTCTAACCAAGAAAGATATTTTCCAAACAGGATTCTGTTCCCAACCCCCATGAGAGTTTATATATGGATTACTATAAGAATATTTTTTTCTTAGTTTTACTCTACTACTCTACTTAGTTTTACTCTACTAAGAAAAAAGGAAAGAGAATAAAAAATACAAATATCTATTTTAATACCTTTCAATTATAGATGTAAATTAGCAAGATAGCAAGATAACTCAGACATAATATACAATATATGATTTTTTTTAAGGGGGAAAAAGTTTAATTTTCCCAAACACGTCAAATGATGTTAGCAACTTATCAACTGTAAAACAAAGAGAGATTATAGTTCCATTGACTTGTTTTGCACAATCCAGTTAACTTTTATTTGTTTTGGTATTTGTGTCCCCAATGTATATATTTTTAAATAAACAAATAACATTTAAAATTATTTAATCTTTGCCCTTCTAATAGATTAAACTGGGATATTTAAGCTATTCAAAAGATAATATATTTGCAATATATTGCGATTATATAATGCTTTAAGGCAGCATATTCATAAATTGCAGATACAAGCAATTTCAACTATTTTTGAAAGTAAGTCTGGATCTGAAACCCAATTGATTCCATCATTGGCATCAACTGAATAGCACATCACTATCTATTTCAGTCACCCAAATATTTTGGTTTCTTATTTCTTATAGCAATTCTCCCCCTTTCTCCATACTTTCAGCTCATTCTGTCCCTGTTTTAATAAGAAGGTACTCATAGGGACCCAAAGTTACTTCTTGTGGCTTCAAATGTAATAAATAATCAGATATATGTAAATAATCTCTACATCAATGCTTCTTTTTGGTCAGATGAGCATTATTTTTATTTAGCTTTTGTGTGCCTCTAAATAGATGACTCACTTTATTTTCAAAGAGTTCCTCTGTATGCTTGGAAGTATTCTTGGAATTATGTACTTGAGCTACATTTTGCTTTGCAATTTGCTAGCTTCCCCTTAGATAGAAGGAAATAGTCATATGGGGCATAGAGTCTAGCACATCACTTGATATGTTAGTAGGTGTATAGAAGGTCAATGGAAATCATGCTGAAACTCCAGACTTATATTTTTCTTCATTCACTATTTTACTTCTGGTAGTTTTGTTGATCTTCTAGTATTGTTATTGATAACTGTACATATTAATTATTTGCAGGTATACATTGTGACAGTGTATGTGCTGAAGGACTTTGGGGTCCAAACTGTTCATTGTCCTGTTACTGTAAAAATGGAGCATCATGTTCTCCAGATGATGGAATTTGTGAGTGTGCACCTGGTTACAGGGGTGCTACATGTCAAAGAAGTAAGTTTCCTGTTCCTAGTTTATTATGATTATAATACTAACATATAAGCAAACTATTTTGTGATAGAAAAACAATCTTACAAAATGATATGCTGAGGTAGTAGTCTAACTACTTTTTCATATGGAAATATATTGTATAATTAAGTGATAATATTATCGTATAATATCATATAATTAACTAATAAGTAAGAAAAGAACTACAGTTATGCATATGTATGTACACCCCCACCCCCACATGCACCCACACACAGGTAAATATTGTACCATTCTGAATAATTTATCCAATTTAACAGAAGGCAATTAATGTGCTTCATTTATATATATATATGTGTGTGTGTGTGTGTGTGTGTGTGTGTGTGTGTGTGTGTATATGTATATGTATATATATGTATATGGTGTGGTTTCGTGTACTACCTGGGTCCCACAAGTGTGTGAATGGAATTTTGTTCATTTGCATGGTCTGGTTCCTGAAGGCCACAGACTGGTGCTGATCCATGACCTGAGGGTTGGGGACCCCTGCTTTACAGCCCTCTTTAAGCAGCTTACAATGTCAGCATATTGCCACCAACAATCTGGGTCCTTTACTGACTTGGAAAGATGGAAGACTGAGTCAACGTTGAGCCATGTCAGGATCGAAAGCCAGACTGTTGGCAGAGTTAGCCTGCAATACTGCATTCTAATCACTGTACCATCAGGACTCTGAAATTTTGCACTTGCATTGACACAGAGAACTTCTAAACTACTTCGACAATTTAACACATTGTGGTAAATCAGCACTCCTATTGACTGACAAGGAGTCTGTTTCCCAAGCTTCAATTGTTTTTCTGGCTATTTTTGTCTCTGCTCGGCCAATAATCTTAGTAACTGCAAAATGCATGTACTTGTTCATTGCAGTGTGAAGCTACCAATGAGTTTGGGTGCTGGTTTATCACCAGCCTGTCAGGTACATAGAAGCTGAGGATGAATTCCAGCATAAGCCTGAAATCTTGTAAGACTAAACCTTTGGTCCTGGGACCAACTCAGATTGGATCTTGCTACTTATATTTTAGCTGTAAAACCAGGAAAAAAACCCCAACAACTATGATTTATTTTTAAAAAGTAATACTAAATATTCATTTGGTATATAAATTTAATAAATTTAATAAATAAAGTATATAAATACAGTTTAATCAATAATAAATAAAGTAGAATCCACCTAGAAGAGATAAATAGGAGAAAGTTGTCTGACTATTGATGGCCTACATCTATAATTATTATTTTTTACTTAATAAAAACAAATAGAGACTTCTAGGCTGACATCGTGGCGGGATCAATGCAGAGGAATGGGGCTCTGTATCCCCATGTTGATTCTTCTCCATCAGAGGCCCCCCTGAGGGGCTGAAGTTACCCTGTAGGGGTGACTGATAAGGAGGGGCACCCTGCAGGTTGTGGAGAGAAGCAGCTCTCCTACTTGACCCAGGGCTTTTTCCCTCTTCACCGAAGATGAAGAAGAGGCAGCCAGAATGGCTGCCGTGGAGCTGTGACAGCCAAAAGGAACCAAGACTGTGCTGGAGTGGTGAGAGTGGACAGTGATAGGAGCTGGGTGAAGTGATTTTTAATTGTGCTTAGGACTTGACCCCAAAAGAAAATTAACCCAGAAAAGAGGCTCTCTGGAATGTTTTTTAGCGGCAACTCAAGAGATTTAGAGCAAAGTGACACCCGAACAGGAAGTAAATTAAAGCTGCAAAATATCGAAAGACTTGAATGTAAATTCTATTGGCATGACTTCGAATTGGCATTTTGAAATGCTGGATATGTGATTGTCCATGAGATACTATACTGGAGACTTTGTTTGAACTAATTTGAAAATA
>JANHFL010001576.1:147548-160142 GCA_032468155.1 Oxyrhabdium leporinum | reverse complement strand
TGAAATGCTGGATATGTGATTTTCTATGAGATACTGTACTGGAGACTTTGAACGAATTTGAAATTAATTACTGGCAAAATAGCTTTAAAGTGGATTTTTAATGTTGATTTGTGGCTGAAAGCACCATCTACTGGATGAATGGATACATAACATGTCATGCTCCCATAATAACAACCTTGAAAAACTTTGATAAGAGAAAATAGCACCTGGAGATCTGATGTATTATTTACTGTCCTATACTTATCCATTTTGTGCCGTTTAGAGGAATAACCCTGAAAACCTGGAAAATATCTAATGGAATGATTTTTTTAAGATTGGAATTAACTAGCAATTCAAAGAATGGATTTAAAGAGTAATTTTGGAAACCCTCTTGATTGTATAATTGGAGACTAATTGTGGAATATAAAGAATTATAACTACTGTTTAACTTGATGAACAATACTAAGATTAAGTAATCTGTTGGCTTTTGAAAGTCAAAAAGAACACTCTGGAACGGTGACAGATTACTGAAAGAATAGTGAAATACTATTTGGACTTTTTAAAACAAGGCAAGGTGGCGCAGCAGGAGGATTCAGAGACATTTTGTAAAGAAATCATCCCGTTACTCCAAGGGCTTTATGAAATGATCACGGGGGGACATCAGCAGATAAAGGACTTATTAAAGGACTTATGACATGAAGTAATTGACTTACATATTGATATAACTGGAAAGATTGAAAATACGCAACAAAAAACAACGAATCAAAACAAAGAAATCCAGAAAACAAGGGAAGCAATTGGGAGTTTAGAAGGGGAGACAGAACAGACTTCGCAACAAATAGAAAAAGGAGGAAAAAAAGAGATCATAAAGTTGGGCAAAATAAAGTTCGGAGAACACATAACAGGAGAAAGAAAAATAAACTTGAATAAATTGTACGATATCCTTGGAGAAAAGATAGAAAATTTGGCCAACTCAGGGGTGGGGTGACAACAGAAAATAGTGGAGATGGAAATAATGATTGGGCTAAAAATGAAAGATATAGACAAAGATCCAAGGAAGGAGTATGGAAGGCAAGTCTAAAAGAGAAGAAGAGAAATTTCTAAGAGGATGAGAGATGATGGATAACAAAGTTTTTTCTTTAAAAATAAGATTGGCTGTATTAAAATTAGAATAGATTAAAAAATAGAAATAGGGAGAATGTTGTTATATATATATACAATACTGTTAAAGTGAAGATTAAAGGTTAAGATTAGATTTTGAAAAAAGATGTTACTAGATATGCTAAAAATGATATTGCTATTATAATGATGTAATAAATATTGAATAAATGAAAAAAAAAGATTGGATGTACTAAATATAAGAATAGATTTAAAAATTAGAAATGGGGAAAATATTGTTATACGTATTTATATATAATACTATCAAAGTGAAGACTAGAGATTAAGAACAGATTTTGAAAAAGGATACTATAAGATATAACGTTAAGATGAAGTAATGAATAACTGAATAAATGAAAAAATGAAGGATTAAGTGTGTGATACAGATATGTATAATAATATTAAACTATGTAATTGTTGTAATTTCTATTTGTACTAGTGTGTGTGTGTGTGTGTGTGTGTGTGTGTGTGTGTATGAGAATATATATATTCGCATATTGGAATTAACGATACTCAGCCAACACACTGTCCACACAATGATATGTATGTTTTAAAATAAAAAATAAAAAAACTTTACAAAAAAAAATTGAAGCAAAAGGTCTAGAGACTATTCTTTAAACATATAATAAAAAAGCTAAAGTAGAAAAAAAAAGTAATAATTATATACTTAAAAGCAATCCCAATAATGGAAAAGGAAGAGGATACTGATTAAGAACCAATTGAAACAAAATAATGGCAATAAATGACCTAATTGTATGGTGTAGGAGTCAAATCCTATTTTAAAATCACATCTTTGGGGGTTATTTCTTAATATAATTCTATAGGTGTATTAATATAGTATATAATATAAGATTATATATGTAATATAATATAATAGTATTGATTTACATTTCATTATCTACTTCCCACTCTATTTAGTTACTGTTGTCTGCTCTTATTCTCATATTTCTGTACACTTTCCTCCTAACTTTTATTTTTTTCCAACTGTGCTTCTTTTACTCATAAACTTTTCTGAAAGTATCCATAAAACCTTACCAAAGAATGGACATTTTCTGTGATTTATTACACCTTTATATTATCATGCTATCATACATTGTGAGAGGACACTTATATCCTCACTCTGAATGCATGAAAAATATAACTTTATTATATTATCATTTTAATTCTTCTAAGCATTTTATGGTAGTTATTATGAATTGGAATCTGACTCATGACATGAGAATTTAGGTAGTAGTCTAAGCTACAGAAACTGATACTTCTTAATTAACAAAACAATCTGAGTGGTTGATGTTAAACTATCCCTTTATCTATGGGGTATTTAATCCATCAAATTTCCACCCATGTCAACCCCATTGAATTGAACTGAAGCTACACAGGAGCCATCCTTAATGAATAGTTTGCAAGACTAACAACAATTGTTACCATCTCTAATGACTTTCAGAGTTAATCATTCAGTTAATGCTGAAGCACTGTAAATTAAATGAAGTAATGGCATTATAACATAGACATAGACTGGAGACTCTCTTTATTATATGTAAAACAGGATAACTTCTTAGTATAGTCGGGACAATATCGCATTTAAAAGGATAGTTGCACTAATGATGTTTATACAACTGTAGCTAACTTGCATGAAGAGAGAAAGGAGAAATTATGGATGGGCATTTTTTTTTACTGAAAATTTGATGTGACGAATGCTTTGTTTTTCCTTCTAAAGGAACCTGTTTCAAACACGTCAGGCTGGTTGACTTCTAGACAATTCTAAAAACGTAAAGGCAAAAGTTAGCCTTGTAAATGTTAATTGCTGTTTAATAACTTGAAACATTTGTTAATATATTGATTGGTGCTTTAAAGGAATGCCAGAATATTAGAGTTATAAAGAAATAAATTCTGCCCAACAATTTATTTCTTCCTCGGTCAATCCAAATGGGGAAATATATCTTTCTGAAGAAAGGACTGGTGTATTGGCATAAGAGTGAATAGGATTTTTTTTCTTTAAATCATAAACATGGAACAAAAACAAACAGCAGTGTGCAGCTGTCTTCACTTGCTCTTGTACTGAGAACAACATTTAAACTACTCAATTGTAGTGACAATTATGACAAGGAACCATTTAATTGTGAGCATAATGATTTTATATACAGTGACAGTATAATAAAAATAACAGCAATTTTAGGTAAAATTCGTTGTGTATCAAGCTGCCTTTAAATATCAAATAGTTATTACCTTGAAGGAAAATCACTGGAACCTGACAACAAATGCTGAAAGAAGCAATAGTATATTATTTTCATAATGTTGCCAAGAAAACAAAACATATGTCCATAATGTCAGTGGTGATTCAACTGGATGAGACCAGCTTGATTTGAAGAAGATTTAATACTTGAAACTGTATGAAACAAATCCGCATTAATTAGAATTTCTCCAGTATTTCCAAATCTCTCCTAATTAATCCAGTTCAATTCTTATTAGATAAGTATGTGTGGAAGGTGAATATGATAGCATCTTTCTTCTTTCAGTTTGTTCTCCTGGATTTTATGGACATCGCTGTAACCTGGCATGCCCTCAGTGTGTTCACAGCAGTGGCCCATGCCATCATGTGACAGGACTATGTGACTGCTTACCTGGTTTTACTGGAGCTCTCTGTAATGAAGGTAGGATCACCAAATAATGCCAACAACTGTTTGCAGTTTCGTCCTTATCACACATTTATTTTCTAGGCTTGTACAAATCATTGCATGAGTTGCTGTACTGAGCAAGATAGCCTCTTTCAGTAAATGATACATATAGGCCTATTATTTATGGTCAAAAAATCAAATCCAAATGATGGCTCTGCATTTTCAAAAACCATCTTTCTTGCTATATATAAAATTTATATCTAAATACATATAAGTGTTCTTTAAAAATCATGGTTCACCCTGTGGCAAACAACCACAACAACAACAACAACAACCAAAAAACTAACCAGGTAGAGTCTGGTAGCATCTTTCCCAACTATCCTATGATGGAGTGAACTGTACCTCATGAAAGCTGATGCCTTTGTTAATCAGAAAAAAAATGCTCCCAGACATGCTTACTTTTTTGGTTAACTTGTGCTAACAAAAAAAAAAGTTGTGGAAATAGTTTTCCATATATAATATTTTACTTACTGAAATAAGACTATTGAGTAGTAAATGAGAACTAGGACTAAAAAGAAGGGGCATGGTGAATATACTACACAGAAACCAGCAGGTAAAAAGAAAGAAGGTATAAACAGAAGACAGACAGAATAGTGAGTCCTGGATAATGAGAGAATGTGAGAACTCTGCAAAGATAAAGCGAAAGAAACCAGAGAATGGAATGGGAAAAACAAATTATAGAAAAAAATGATAGCTACTGACATCTGACTATTAGTATAAAAGTATCTAAAAATAAAAAAATAGCAATAGCAATAACGATAGCTCTTAGACTTATATTATGCCCCATAGTGCTTTAGAGGACTCTCTGGGTGGTTTTCAACATCAGCATATTGCCTCCCAACAATCTGGCTCCTCATTTTACCGACCTCAGAAAGATGGGTGGCTGAGTCAACCCTGAGCCTGTCAGGATCAAACTCCAGGCTGTGGGCAAATTTAGTCTACAATACTGCATTCTAACCACTGCACTACCAAGGCATAAGTATAAAAATGTAAGTATTCATGACTTCTGTAATTTATTTTTATAGTTTGTCCCAGTGGAAGATTTGGAAAGAACTGTGCAGGGGTTTGCACATGCACAAATAATGGAACTTGCAATCCAATTGACAAGTCTTGTCAATGTTATCCTGGCTGGATTGGTAGTGATTGCTCCCAGCGTAAGTACTAGCATTTCCTTCTTTGGAAAATTTCTGTTTGGGGCATATTTTATTAGAGTTTAGTTCTTTAAAACATTTTCAACACAAATACAATGATTAAAGCAGCATGGCTAATTTATCTCAATATATTTGCATTTCTAATAGTGCATGAAATATATATGCCATGTGCATTTTCCACTTTTGAAAAATTCAAACTTTACAACATAGCCACTGATATAAACTCTATAAATAATTCAGTAGCTCTTAAATATTTGCTGTACAAATAAATAAAAACATTCCTGTATTTTATTCATGGAAACGTTCACAAAGAACAGGCTGGAAAATATGGAACCATCCTTGATAAGTGTATAAAGACAAGCACAGCTGTAACAGACTAAAACAATGTGGTTTCTCCTCCACCCCCTGACCCCATTCCTAGTGTTTTGGACAGAAGTCAAGTTTCTCAAAGATACAAGTTCTTTCCTATATGTAGACAGATGTTTTCTGGGAAAAAAAAGTACCTTTGTGTGTTCTCAACCTACTGGCCAGCTGCTAACTGATAAGTAAAACTCAGATAAAGACCAGAATGGCTGGAGGACAAGGTGGTTTCCCATTAGAGTGCTGACCTGTTGACTGGCTGATGGTACTAGAGTCTGGGTTGTAATGAAGAAGGAGCTGGCATACTGAGCTTTGCACACATCGGTGCATCTAAAGAAAATTTAAGACTTAATCTAGCAAAAGTACAGCATGGCATAGCTAAAAGGAGAACTGAGTCATCGGGGGCCAGTTAAAAGAAACTGTCAGTAGAGAGCAAAGCTAGGGAAAAGCAGTCTACAATTTGAAATAAATGAAGCTTAGTTCCAAGTGACTGCCTCCCCAAGAGAGAAATAGATACAATAACAACTAGTAGGATAAGAAAACACTGTGTAGAGACTGAAAGTGGAAAACTGACAAACGTTATTTCAGAAGAATTTACTCCCTGGTGTATACAGTAATTGCTATCATATTGTTGCCAATGTTTTTGACAGCTAGAATTCCTTTGTTTTAAAGAGGGGTTTTTTTGGTGTGTGTGTGCATGTGTCTATCAGATAGGTGCTTTTGGTGATGAAATGTTTCTGAGAGGAGTTGGCTGACAAAATGAGTGGGCACAGAAGAGACTAGTATAGAAGCGATATACTTAAGGCAAATAGTACAGAAGTGGGGGAGAGCTATTGTTGCCTTCCAACAGTATCTTTCACTAATAGTAAATATAATAATAATGGGCTCATTTAGTGACCTACACTCTTCTGTAATTGGAAGGCTTAGAAGAAATGTTCACAGGTTACTTACCTATCTCACTGACTAATTGTAGACTTACCTCATTTCTTATGTATGTATATGAAGTTGATGGAATTGGAGGACTTTTTAAGAAAATTGGGAAATTTTGGGAGAAGTGTTTGCTTGCTGGGCCGCTGCTACTCTTCGAGGGTAGGACAGACTGAGGCAAGCAATGTGTGCAAGCAGCATCTTCCTAGCTGCCTGGCAAGAGGAAATGTCACAATCTTTGCAACAGAAGTTAGAGGGTGGCAGAGGCTCATGTTCAAAGTGGCCAGTGGTTAGTACAACTGAATGGATCTTCTGGACCGATCTTTAGATGTTTGGTGGTCAATGCTAATGGAATAGATAAATGGAAAGAGCTGAATGGGGTGGAGAGACTGGGAATTAGATTAGATTCCAGGACTATGGTAGTGGGGGTATTGGAAAAGTTAGTTAAGAGAACAGGACTTAATAGTGTTGCATCCCCTTTCTTCCGAGTCAGTTGTTTCTCACCTGGGTCCAATTCTGAACTGTTGTCAGCCTTGGTCTCCAGCTACTGTTGGTAAATGATAATGGTTCTTGTTTCCTTACCAATGAGCAACTGATAAATTGGTGAAAAGAAATAAATGTGCCAATTGAAGGAAAGGAGATATATGTTAAGTCTGAATTTTAAACCAAGAAAATCCATTTTATGTCATTCCTGTGAAAGGAATAACATTTAAAGGAAGAAGTACCCCAATTACTTTAAAATGCCTTTGGAATTATCTCCATAAAATTCTGATTATTTTTTTTTATATGTATGACTTGGCAACCCTTACTCATCATAGGCTTCTCCACAAGAAATTGTTCATTATGGAGAACATAAAAAAACAAGTAAACCCAAATTTTGATAATTCATTGTAGAGTTCTTGCTTGCTATATTCTTAAACATTTTCTTTAAAAATTGGATAATTTTGCTATGCCCATTCTCTCAGACAAAACTCATATTTACTCTGCATATTTTCGTATTGCAATAAGACTAACTGATTTGTTTTGTTTCAGCTTGCCCTCCTTCTCGTTGGGGCCCAAACTGTATTCATACATGCAATTGCCACAATGGCGCTCACTGTAGTGCTTACGATGGAGAGTGTAAATGTACACCAGGATGGACTGGTCTCTATTGCACACAAAGTGAGTTAAACATATTTGCCTTGATAAACATTAGAAACAATAATATCAAAATAAAAAATTAGAGGAGCTCCTGTTGGGTGACAAAATAATCTATCTGCTTCCTGGGTTTTTTTAGGAATTTTTAATGCCTTCAAGTAATATTATTCATAAGTCAGAAAGTGAGAAAAGGTATTGTATAGGATATAAACTAGAATGAGAAATTAGAATTTTAACAGCTATGCATGTTTCAAAAATTATTACAAATGCATCAAACTGACATGTATATAGCACTTTTCTATTCATTGCCAGGCCTGTCAAACTGGTAGCCCACAGACCGGATGCGTCACGTGCCAGCCACACCCATCCCGGCTCTGCAAAGGCAAAAAATGTCACAATACATTATGATATGTCATGTGATGCGATCGAGTTTGACACCTGTGATTTAAGCAGTTTGATCTTTTAAGGCTCCTGCATGAAACCCCTCCTTGCCAACTCAAAAGTGTCAATGCTTTCAGAGTCACAACTGATTTGAATGAATGGATTATGCAGAAGCATGAAGAGAGTGAGGTTGCTTTTTAGAATTACAGGAAGATCTTCAGCCATACTTTTAGATGTTCACATAACATTTTTTTTCAGAATTATTTATAAAGAAAATCCTACTCTTTTTACTAGTAATGGCAATTAGTTCTAAAACAATTATTGATTTGGAAGGATGAGGAGGAGCTGTGGCTTCTGAATACTCATCTACAGTTATAATAATGATACAATATTTACATCGCACCAAAATTACATATTTTTTGGAATTACTGTTACTCTGGGTTACTGGAATCATTACTGTTCAAGCTTCTGTTCTTTTCTGCTCTGATGTTATTTTGTTGTTTCATAACTCTGGATTCTCTAGAACAGGGGTCTGCAACCTTAAACCCTGAAAGAGCCATTTGGACCCATTTCCCGTTTCCCATAGAAAAGAAAACACTGGGAGCCACAAAACCTGGGTGGGCGTGGCCAAGTCAATGTCACTCACTTCCACACAGTCACATGACCCCTCCCCAGCCACGCCTACCCAGGTTTTGTGGTTCCTGGTATTTTCTTTTATCTGGAAAACAGGTATCTCTCTCTCTCTGTCTCTCTCTCTCTCCCTCTCATCTGTCTTTCTGCCTCTTTCTTTCTCTCTGTTTTTCATCTCTCCCTCTCATCTCTCTCTCTCTGTCTTCCTCCCTCTGTCTCTCTGTCTCTCTCTTTCTTCCACTCTCTCTCTCCTTCCCTCTCTCCCATCTCTTTCTCTCTCTTATCTCTCTCTCTCATTTCTCTCATCTCTGTCTCTCTCTTTCTCCCCTGCTCTCACTTTCTCCCCTGCTCTCTCTCTCTCATCTCTCTCTCTCTTTTCCTCTCTCTCACACATCTCTCTCCTCTCCCTCTTTTTCTCTCTCTTCTCTCTCTCTCTTTCATCTCTCTTTCATCTCTCTCTCATCTCTCTCTCTCTTCCTCTCTCTCTCACACACATCTCTCCTCTCTTCCTCTCCTCTCTCTCCTCTCTCTTTCTCTCTCAACTTTCATCTCTCTCTCTCATCTCTCTCTCTCTCTCATCTCTCCCTCTCATGTCTCTCTCCCTCTCCCTCTCATCTCTCTTTCTCTCTCATCTCCCTCCCTCTCCCTCCCATCTCTCATCTCTCTCCCTCTCATATCTCTATCTGTCTTTCTCTCTCTGTCTCTCTTTCTCCCCCCTCTCTTCTCTCTTTCTCTCTCATCTCTCTCTCATGTCTCTCTTTCTCTCTGTCTCTGTCATCTCTCTTTTTCTTCCTCTCCCTCTCTCATCTCTCTCTTTTTCTCCCTTTCATTCATTTCATTCATTTATTAGATTTATATACCGCCCCATTCCAAGGACTCGGGGCAGTTTACACTTAAAAATTCTTTTAAAACCCTGTTTTAAAATTAACCCATAAAAATTAAAACCTCTCCTCCCTCTCCTCTCTTTCTCTCCTCTCTCCATCTGTCCCTCCCTTTCCCCCTCTCTCTCTCTCTCGTGTGTGTGTGTGTGTGTGTGTGTGTGAGTGTGAGTGTTTCCTCTTGAACCATTTCCAAAAATAGGTGAGGGTTGGGATTTATTTTTTATTATTTTTGCTGATCTTGTTCTTTCTTCTTCTTTGGGTGCTTTTTACCATATGATTTAAATCGAGAGTAATTTCAGGTTCCCAGATAAATGAAGCTCTTTCATCCCCCTGCTGTGGCTCCCTGTCAGCTGAACCCGCCACTGGCTGGCCCTGCCACTTGCCCTCCCTTCCCACTCACTCCTTGCCTGGCCTGAGAAGAGAAGGTTGACAGCAGCGGATGGAGACTTGCTGCATATTCCAGAGTGGGAGTGAAGCGCCCCTCTACTTGACTCTTCTTCTGGCCCTTCTTGGTGCTGCGCTCAGGGAGATGCACGAATTGCTCTCTGCACCAAGACACTGGCCCGGCCCATCTGCAGCCGATGCTCTGCATTGTAATGGGCTCCAGGGGAGGAGGGGACACTGTCTTCTCCCATTGTGAAGCATGCTAAATTTAACTCTGCTGCGCAAGACACTGCAAGAGCAGCAAGCAGGTCACAGAGGCGGTAAGAGCAGCAGCGTCAGCCACAGCTGGGCCAGGCCAGTGTTTCGGGGTGGAGACCAATTTGTGCATCTCCCGAGCAGCCGAGGTACACTCAGCAGCAACAAGGGCTGGAAGAAGAGGCAAGTAGAGGGGTGCTTCGCTCCCACTCTGGAATACAGAGTGAGTCTCCATTTGCTGCCATCACCCTTATCTTCTCAAGGAGTGACTGGGAGGAGAGGGAGAGGGGCGGGGCCAGCCAGTGCTGGGACAGGGAGCCGCAGCAGAGGGCATGTGGCTCTGGAACCCCGGGTTGCAGACAACCACTCTAGAATATATGCAGAATAGCTTTCTCTCTTGAAAATCTATTGGATTTCATTCAAAGTAATGAAGTAGTGAGATTTAGAACACACCCTATACAACTTATTTAGAATTATACCTACTAAGATCCTACTAAGTTCAGGAATTTTTATTAGAGAAGTGCTATTTCAATTATAGACACTTTTAAAGATAATGTTTTATCTTTTATTTAGATTATGAATTGTGTATTCTTAGACATAGGTTATTTGCTTCAGAGTGGCAGTTATTGAATATACACTGCTTCATTTTATTTTCTTACTTTCTTCTTCAAGGATGTCCGCTGGGTTTTTTTGGGAAAGACTGTGCTTCAATCTGCCAGTGTGAGAATGGAGCTGATTGTGATCACATCTCAGGCCAATGTACATGTCGCACAGGATTCATGGGAAAATACTGTGAGCACAGTGAGTTGGGAATTTTCTTACACATTGTTAAGAGAAGATGTATGTATAATTAAAACTTACTAAGCTCTTTTTTCTTATTCAGACTAGGCTGACTATAATAAAAATGTTCATGGATACTTAAATGGATAATATAAAGACAATGATATTTAATACATTATGAACTGTATTGTACAAATCCTGAATTCAATCCAAAGTGAGGCTACTGAAAGTTTGATCTTAAGTTATGATTTTCACTGAATTTGGTGGAATTAAGAGTTCATAGTTAGCTCCTTAAAATGAAATTCTAAGCAAAGTCACTGGCATCCACGTTCCATTGAAATCAATAGAATGTAATGTAAATAGAGGAATTAAGATTTGCATTCTAAGTTGAAGTTACTTTCAATAATATTTCATCAGTTTAAAAACAATCAGTTTAAAAACAATCTACAATTTTCTTTTCCTCTAAAAACTGGCATATGTTCTAAATATTGTAATTGGTTTTGGCATATTATGAGAAACATTTTACTAGTATTTTTCCCTTAAACTTTGTTTTTTCTAAAGAAAATGTTTACAGTTAATACCCAGGAAACTACATTTCAACTTCAATTAATGCAATTTCTAACATACATATTTTTATAATATATGTAAAACTTCACAATATACTTTATTCTGGGAGTTTGTTTTCTATTGTTTCCCAGCTGTTTTAGCAACCTGATTTTCTGTGGTACCTTTTTAGGAAATTGGTGCCAACATTATATTTTATTGAGTGAATGCTACATTGTACATGCATTTATTTTGAATTGTATTTGATTGTATTTATAATCATCTTCCAGCACATCAGGCTAGGTTAGGGCTTAGATATAAAGTCTTCTTGTGAAACTTCGCCATCTGGCGGTGACTGATTACATCTGCAGGCTTTCCAGGCAATAAGAATTTATTTATAGAGCTTCAAAAAAAGCTTACAAACTAATCTGGCTACAGCACTGTAAACATACGTGACTTTGTTACACAGAAAGACTTCCTATCATGAAATAGGGCTTTCCCTTCTCCTTCCTCCTGCATACACTCAATTAATTTAATGTCTGCTTTTCAGAAAAGGTGGGGAGGGAAATGCTGCATGGGAAATGGAATCTTTCCTGCCCTGCTGATCAATGGATACTGATTAATGTAGCAAATCTTCGCTCTCCATTATTAAAAATTTGGAACTCTCAGTTTTCCTCTAAGCCGCTCATAGTCACTTACAACTAGTTTATGAATCTGACTGCAAACTAGAATAAAGTAATTCTTCTATGTGCTTTTTCCTGCTTTTCTAAAGAGTGTCCCCCGGGTACTTATGGTTATGGTTGTCGGCAGACATGTGACTGCCTAAACAACTCAACTTGTGACCATATCACTGGAACCTGTTACTGTAGCCCCGGCTGGAAAGGAGCAAGATGTGACCAAGGTAATATTTTCTAAAAATTGCTCATTAAAAAGAGACATGACTGCCTCCCAGAGTACATTTGTAGGGGTGCTTTTGCTATTTCAATTTTCGGATTACAATACTAGACAATGATGAAGAATCCTGACAGTTTTAATTTCACACTATGTGAAGCTTATTAGAATCTCACTCCTACTCGATACATGCATAATCAGACCTAATTCCTTATCGGTTTCTTGTCCAACTGATTTTTTTGAGGGAAAACCCCCCCTAAAACTGGTTTGGATGAACCTCAGATCAGAACAGTTAGATAATAACACTGGCGGTAGTGGATTGTTCTAAAGTTTTTGATAGAGCTTTATTGCTGACTGGAAATTTGAGTCAGCAAATTCTATTCCAGTGCTTTAACTACTGTACTACTCTGTGTGGAGTGATTTTTAAGAACCAGGCATCTTAAGCAACTCTTTTAAATATATAAC
>JANHFL010001576.1:129284-147448 GCA_032468155.1 Oxyrhabdium leporinum | reverse complement strand
GGAGTCTCCATGCAGCCCAGTTTGGATGCAGGTAAGTGCAGAGCATGCACGGAGGCTCAGGGAGGGCAAAAACTGGGCCTCCTGGAAGTTCAGGAAGGCTGGAAACGGGCCTGTTTCTGGAATCCAGAGACCCTCTGGAGCCTGGGGAGGCTGTTTTCGCCCCCACCCCCCGGAGGCTCGAGGAAAGCCTCCAGAGCCCGGGGAGAGCAAAACCTCACCCCCGCTGTGGTACAGGAGGCCAACTAATCCACGCCCACTATGGCCACGCCCACCCAGCAACCGGGTAGCAAACCCATTGCTTAATTTTTTTAATCACACCCCTGCATAGACCACAGTACTGTGAAGAAAAATGAAAATCTAGAGTTCTTTCTTATACCCTTAGTATAGCATTTTATAGTTGAAATTATTTAGCATCTGCTAAAGCATCTGTTAACCACTAACTTTCTGTACATTGCTTAGCTGTAGTCATTGCATTCCCCCAAAGTAATGTAATGTCTTTAACCCAACAATATTTGATCCCCCAGATGTTGTTGAATTCCAGTTCTCACCTGCCAAAACAAGAATGGCTACCTTTAAACAATGATGGGAATCCAATAATATTTGGAAAAATTTAGTTACCTATCTTGCTTTATCAGGACAATTTATAGACAGTTATTTCAGTAATGTATGGGGAAACCAAATTAACATTCTTTGCTCCTGCTAATGAATTTGTTCCTGTTATTTAAAAAGAAATTAATATGTGGGTGAGGGAAAGGAATGGATGTATTACATTACAAATATATGGATATGGATCCATGGATATGGATAGAGTGGTATTATATCTGCTTTGACCTTTATATAGACTGAAAAACAATTATACCTCATTTTGGTAATAAACTGCATTTGAAACATCCACATACAAACTGATGAAAGGCCATCAATAATCTGAATTATTAACTAAAGCTGTGAAATATTAATTGACTGTTTAGTACATTTTTTAAAAAAGAATCATAATAATTGAGGAAGAGACTAAACTAAGCTCAGAAGATGAATTTAGGAATGAAAAAGTATTGCAAAGCAATGATAGAAACCATTCTTAATCTGTGCTTTAATTCTGGGAGAGCTGTTTGATAGTTCTTAAGAATTACAATATAAAGCCAAGGATGGGTTGTGATAAAGATCTACTTTTTTTTTCCAGAAACCATTTCTCAGAATAATGGTGGAAGCACTAATAGTCACTACTTCTCCAATCCCAGCTATCACACTCTAACACAATGCTCAAATACAGCAAATGCCAGCAACATGAATAGGATGACTCTGTCAAAGGTAAGAAAATAAAAAGGCTGCATAGTTTGTGCTACATGGATGTATGAACTGCCTGTTTCAAAAAAGACTATACTTGTAAAACGCACACTTTTAGTTGCCTTCTATACAATGAAATATATCACTATTTATCTTCTTTACCTTATTTAATTTGAAACAGTTAAACAAGAACCAATTGTTTGTGAATCTTAAAAACACGGATCCTCAGAAGCGAGCCCCCATCATGGATTACACAGGGACATTGCCAGCTGATTGGAAGCATGGAGGCTACCACAATGAATTAGGTAGGAACATAAAAACAGACAGTTCTGAACCTGATATTATAGATTTTAGAAATTAGGAACAATTAGTGCAATAAATATAACTATTCCCAACAGAAGATACCACTAATATATTTAGATTTTCGTCTTCTCTATTATTTACAGGAGTTTTTGGAGCTGACAGAAGCTGTTTGGGGAAATCCTTGAAAGGTGAGTATAAAATTTCCCAAAAAGAAAATACATCAGCATATGGTAGATTTCTTGAAGCTAGGCAACTCTGGACCTGATCCTATTCTGGATAGAACCCATAAAAATATGTAGGAACTATAAATTAATACTGAGAATATGTTAATTCATGAACCTCAGAAACACCCTCAACTTACAATCTTTCATTTAGTAACCATTCAAAGTTTACAACAGTGAAAAAAGTAACTTATGACTCTTTTTCACACCTATGATGATTGCACCATCCCCATGGTCATGTGATCAAAATTTGGACACTTGGCAACTGACTGATATTTATGATGGTTGCAGTGTCTTGATTCATGTGATCACCTTTTGCAATCTTCTGACAAGGAAAGTCAATAGGGAACCCAGATTCACTATCAACTGTGTTACTAACTTAATAACTGCAGTGATTCACTTAATAGCTGTGGCAAGAAAGATCATAAAATGGGGCAAAACTCATTATCTCAAGTATCTCGCTTAGAAATAGAAATTTTGGGCTCAATTATGGCTGTAAGTTGAGGACTGCCTGTATGTTTCTATACTGTGTAAAGTTTTTTAATATGTTGCATTACTCCTGAACTTAAAGAAAAAGAATACAAAAATAGATTTTTCCCTTAGTCCTTTTGAGCATCTTTCCACCCATAATTTTAGTTAACAGAGTTAGAAACTTTTTGGTTATTAGGACTACCCCCTGCTCAGTCAAGAAATCCTTATTAAACTATTTCCATATATAGCTGCACCACTTCTGCTCCCAATGAATGTTAGCCCACCATCTCGCTGGTTACACTTTTTGGTTTCACCAGCAAAAAATTATGAATCTTCATTACCCGATACCCTATACATTCTAAACATTCTGAGCTCCTTCAATTTCCCTTCATGAGGTTTAGTTTTTCTTCCTTATTCTCTGAACCTCTTCAAATTTATCTGAATGTTAGAAATGTCTGAAGTAGAAATATTAGAAAAACTGAAGTAGAAATACTAATCCCCATGATTCAGAAACTATATCTCTGTATATGCAGCCTAAAACAATGTTGGCTTTTTCTACAGCCTCATCATGATACTGATTTATATCACGTTTATAATCAGCTACTATTCCAAGGACTTTCATTTTCATTAAATTCACTGTGAATAGTTGAAACAATGCAGAAGAAATCATTGGCTTAGCACGAACTAATTTGCTGTTTGTTTAACTGTTATTGCTGTATAAATTGCACTAAAAATAGAAACTTGACAAATAACCAAATAACCATTTCAAAGAATAATTCTAATTTGTTATTCATTGTCACTCTATAGTACTGTTAAATTATCATTTTTGTGTTTTCTTAGATCTAATGAAGAATTCTGAATATAATTTAAGTAACTGTTCCCTAAATAGCTCTGAAAATCCATATGCTACTATTAAAGATCCACCAGCACTTATGCCAAAAAATTCAGAATGTGGATATGTTGAAATGAAATCGCCAGCACACAGGGATTCTGCCTATGCGGAAATTAATAACTCTGTTTCGTCTAACAAAAATGTATATGAAGTTGGTAAGTCCCACTTTTAGAAATTTACCACTTATGTGACAGTAACCTTTGTTCTGTTTTTCTCATTTTTGCTTCCGCATCAGCAGTCTATCAGTTTCTACAACTCTACCATCTATTTAAAGATAGTCTATAAATAATGGTAATGAACAGCTTGATTTTTTAAAAATCTTAAATTAGAAGGCATTAGGATTCTCTCCTAGGAGGCTCTCCTCTGTCTTGTGTTGTCATGATAAAATATTATTTTGAAATAAATGCAAAGTCTTTAATGCCATTATCAAAAGAGCCTGGGAAAAGGGAAAAACATAATTTTAAGCAGAAATTGTTTAAGTGCTACATGAGGACTAATTCATTACTTGAAGAGCCACAACATTAAAGCTTTTTCCTATAACTGATTTAAAAATTGCTAGTGAGTCCAAAATGAAGAAAATGAAACTGTTATGTCAATAAACTATACATTTATTAAATAAAAATACTGCAAAAATGAAGAATCTTTTCATAATTTCATTTTGGTTATTTAGTAGTTTCTGAAAAACAGTATAAAATTGTTGGACATTATCATCTGAAAACTTGGCAGGACTTGTTTCTCACAAGAGGCAACTATGCCGGAAAATTATTTCCAATTTTGCAAAGAAATAAAAATAATATTGGCAGCTCTTTTAAAAAAAAGTTTTTGTTCAGTTTGGCATCTGTTATCCTGTTATATAATTCAGCTACAATTCCTGAAAATTCAGCTCAATTTCAGATTTCTTGTCAGGGAAAACAGGGTAAAATTAATTAAATAAACATACAAGCAACATCGGAAAACAACAACTGATATGTTGTGCTTTCCAAGTATAATTAATGGGGAAGCACTAAAGTTGGTTTTGAATTAAGTTTAAGATTGGAGCCCAAGCTTCATCTATTTTGTTTGGATGTTACAGGTGGACATTAAACAGCTTGAGGCAGAAAGTGGGACCAGTTATTCTGCAAAGTCTGTGTTCATGGGGAATAACATAGGGCCAAGAAGGAGATAGGTTAGGACAGTACTATTTTATCCATCTGGAAGTTCCAGGGTAATGAAAGACAAAGATGCCCAGCAGAAAGAGTTTTGTGGAGACAAATGCAGCAATTCCTTAGTGTTCAAGTGTAGGACAAGATCCAATGGATGTCAGCTTTAGCAAGGGGAATCCAAATTCTAAGTAAAGAGCAATTTCAGGACTACGAGAATGAATAAGTGGTGAGAGTTATTGCTGCTTACATCATTAAGTGCTTTCATTCAAAGTTGGACAGTCAAGTATCCTAGATAATACCAAGGCTTTGATATTCAATTCAACATCACATTAACATATTAAGATTTTCCTATAAAACTACTTTTATTTTATTTTATTTCATTATTTTATTTTGTATCACATTGTATAGCCTTTTTACATAATGACATGTACATTAATGTACTTTTATGTATATTAAAATACCTTTCCACTTTTTATATAAATTAAAATAATATTCCAAAAAGATACCAGATGATCATATAACCCTACAATATGAATCAATGATTCCTCAAATGTTTTTATACCTCCAACAAAGAAAGTTGATTATCCTTTCAAGCACATTATTTGGGAAGTTCAATATGGTCATAATACAAGTTTTTGATGAGTCAATCTCAAATATATTGATACATTTTAAACTTTGTAAGGACATGAAGCCCTTGATATTAGCAAAGATTTTTATTTTTGAGTCCATGTTTTGAATATCTCAGAAGTTCCATTTTAAAAATATACTTAAACTTTAAATAGTTTGCTACAATAGATATGTTACAATAGATACAATACAAGTAGATATGTTACAAATTTTATTTCTGCCACGGATTCCTTCAAATAATTGAGTATCTCGGATGCCAAAGCATCTGGTGTACATGAATCCATTAGGACATGTTTAAGTTTAAATATATCCCCACTATTGTGAACTGGAAGACCAAATTTAATTTGAAGTCAGGATAAATCCTTAAAACAACCATTATATAATAATTAGTTTAAAGTCACAAAAGCTTCTAGTCCAGGTTTCCAATATAACATTTTATCACCTATTTTTAAAGTAGATTTTCCCCAAAGATTTAAGTTTTATGAGTTTCATTACAAATACGATGCAAAGATTTTTCACCACACATACTCCTGGAAATAAAACAGCTTTTCTGTGATTGATTGGTTGATTATCCCACCTTTATTGAGGGGATGGGCGGCGGCAATGTAAGAAAGTGTATATATATCCCCTCACACTTTCCTGAATTGGCCATTGTCTTGCACTCTAAGAACTTCCTGAAACACAGGAAGTCTCTGGATGACATTGACCTCATGAATATTTACTATTGGCTGAGGCAATTAAGGGAAGTTGCTCTAAAAGAGTTTAAAAGCTGTGGGTGACGAGCAAGTGGGAATATCTCCTTTTCTGGCAAAGCTACTTGCTATCAGCAGCTTTCTCCCTTTGAGAGTCTTGTTTAAAGCACGGAAACTCCTAAATGAATGAATTCATTAATTTTGATTAAATTTTATGATTCTTTCTCACTTACAATATCAGAGTAATAACACATACTTTTTTTTCAATTGCAGAACCAACAGTTACTGTTGTCCAAGGCAATTTAAATAATAGTGGACCCATCAGCCAAGATCTTTATGATTTACCAAAAAACAGCCACATCCCTTGCCACTATGACCTGCTGCCTCCTCGGGATAGTCCTGCATCTTCAGACAAAGATGAAAACAGTGAATAACTCTAGATGAACATAATCAAGTTATCTTGAAATGTGAAATCTGGTTATTCTTCTTCTGTTTTCCTACTTGCATCCAGTAAACGTTTGCTGTACATAAAGGAGGAGAGTCAAACTATAGTATCTATACACTCACTGTTGATGAATAGATGTCAAGCTTGGAAGATCATGTCAGATTTTCCATCAAACTTAAAAAAAACACCAAACATTTACATTGTGATGCATTGGTTCAACATCCAAGCTTACAGAACAATGCTTGTGAGAACTCTACTGCTCAGAAGAAGAAGCCACCTTTCACTATCTCAACTTATATATGTTGACATACATTTTTTTAAATGACTCTGTAATCCCTTTATTTAGGGTAGGATTGGGTGACTGAATGGAGCTGAATGTTTACTGACTGGATGCCCTTCCTTATGCCTACATGGAGTTTGCAGTGGATATTTTCTCTTTGCACCGTGAGAGGGAAACATCTGCTGCTACCTAGAATTGAACTCTCAAACTTTTGAGTGGGAGGCAAAAGTCTTCACTACTAGGCCTCCACGCCGCTCATATATGTTGACATACAATCAAGACAGCATAATCTGCCAAATATTCACTTAGCCAAGTAGCCGGGATTACTAATTATGGGTAGGGGTTGTAAAAAGAAACTGATGCCATTTTTTCAATGGCAAAGATGTATAAGGAGATACTCAGAGTATACTCACCACAGTCCTGCACTGATTGGACAAACCTCCAAGATATTTATCACATTGCTGGTAATGGAAATATAATACAGAACAGGAATAATTTTGAACAGGAGTGTATTGGTGAAAATTGAAGATTGAATGCATATGCCTGGAGACTTGTATCATGAAATGGGATTTGTCATACCTGTTGTTGGTTCAATAGTGGCTATTCTAACTACAGTATTTGTTATATATGAGTAACATATAACAAATACATATATCTATAAGCATTACATAAACACATAAGTTAAAGGTTTTATTTTTACCAAAATGTCTTCAAGGACTGGATGAGAGAACCCAGATATAACATATGTGCACTCTGAAGGAGAAAAGGTTTCAGTTCATCAACGAGGAAGAGTATTCTTCATCTGAAATTAATTGAACCGATCTTTGTATACTTGCTGAAAAAGTACCTTTTTTATGATAGGAAAGGAATGGGAAAAATATGCTTAAGCTGGACTTTTGCATTGTTGAAAACTTGGCATGCGTAGCCCACATTTCATTAACTTGTATTTTAAAATAATGTAGCTGTGTTTTCTAGTGGTTTAGAACAACAGTGGTGAAATATTATATTTTATAACCCTGTCAGCTCCCCTTATTTCCAGCTTCATGCGATTTAGAGGTTCTGCTTTTATGAAGAAAAATATTGAGTACATCAATTTCCCAACAGATTTAAAAGTTGCAATTTACCAGTGTGTAAACTGTGGCAATATTCAGATTTTTAAAAAAGACAGGTTTAATATTGGTACAAGGGTTTATTTATAAGAAAAATATTAAACTGGAGAGAACTTAGATGTAGAGTACTTTCATTGAAAACGTAACATCTCTGTTTCAAGGGCATTTTTCTTATGCTCTAATGTGTCAGTAGCTAAATTTTTACATAAAAGGTAAAAAATTGGCAAATAATCAGTTCTCAATCTAGAATTGTTTTGTACAATGTAGCTATCCATTACTATATCATTTTTATCCCTAAAAGTAACAGATTATTCCTTATATATGTATTAAATATAATTGTTGGATTTTTCAGTTTTCAGTTTCCAATTTTCTATTTCTTACCATTCAATTCCTAAAATTGGTAAGTCATATGCCCTAGGGCTATTAATTTTTTTAAAATATTAGTGGCCCAGATCTAACATAATTGAAAGCACATAATGGTAGGGTTGGAACAGAAAAACTTTTCTAGATATTCCAGAAGATAAACCTGGATTGAAACTAAAATGTGTTTTACTTCAAAGGCATTCTCCATCAAAAGGTGCTGCCACAACTTGATTTAGACTTGGTAGACAATGTCTTTGTTTACTAAAACACATAATATGCTTGGAAGTTGCAAACCTGAAGGACAAAAGAACAGAGTTTTGCAACTTAAACAGTTCAACTATTTTGCCGAAGAATAAGGTTGGCATGGGTCTGAAATAGCTCTATTGGCTTTTGTGTCATGGTATAAAAAGCTTACAAATAAAGACTTTTTTTGAACCGGACTTCAGTCTTAATTTATCAGCAATTTAAGAGTAAAACAAATTGACTTAGTACCTGAAGAGTTTCTGAATTTCATTTTGTCTCATATAAAGTAAGAATATAATGGAAAATGACAGTAAAAGAAAAGATATATAACGGAAATAAAAACTGGGCTCTCAAATGTAACTGGGTGCTCAGCTGTATGCAATTGTCTCCACTGGTGCTGGCTAGGTTCCCTATTCCAAAATTCCTGTCTTTGTGTTAATTGTTAAAGAATTGTAAATGTTTATTTAAATAAAAGGACACAAGGAGGTAGTCTAAAATTGTAAAATAATTTCTTTCTTTATCTCCATCTCAATTGATGGGAATAATTTTCATATAGTTGAAAAGTAGCAAAAAATTAGCAGATTAAAATATTGTGGGATTTCCAATTTCAAACTGATAACATCTTGGCTTATAACACACCAGATTTAACTGTGGCTGAAAAGAAGGAAATGTGTAGTTCATAATTCAACTCCTAGAGTAGTTTGTTGTTGTATTGTTATCCTAATAGTTTTCAGTATGTTATTGTGTAAAGGGGTGTTTATTGTCTTTTTATGTTTCAATTGAAGGAGAAGTAGTGATATATCATTGCTGGTTGAAGAACAACCTTTCTATAAAATTGACTTCACGTTTAGTGTTTGTCATTCCTCTTTGAAAGATATTAAGTGGTAATAAACATTCTCCTGATATCCAGCATGAGGATATTTACCTACAGAAATGTGAGACATTAAGTATATGGTCTCAGAAGGGGTTGCAGATTCCTAAGTCCTACAGAAGAATTCAGGAGGGGAGAATAATAATACTTTAGACCTGATGCATGTGGTTAAAATAATTGTGTAGGTTGTCTATTGTATTTCACCATTCTTTATCTCTATCAGGAAACTTAGTTGTACAGGATCTCATCATGAGAAGTTTAAAAAATAGATAGTGTTTTTCAAGTTTCTTTCCTGTTATCTCTGGTAGCAGAAGAAGCCCCGAAAATATATAATGTGGAATTATGGTAAGTAGAAGAAATTCCTACTTTGGAAGGGCATCTATTTTTTATTTAAATCTTATTGCAATAAACAATCAGATTGGATATTATCAATGTTGGGTTCATACTCCAAGGGATAATGAACAAATAGACTTATGTGTTACTCGCAATAAAGAAGGCAAGGGATTGAGGATTTAGAAATATGGATGCAAAATAAAAATGTTGACTGATGCAAGATGAATTTCTGTTTGTTTATGTTTCCTACAAAGAAAGCAAAGATATCCAGATGCCGTATTAAGTAAAAATATTATCCATTAATTGTTACGGTATCCATTTACATTCATGTTTACTTTTTACAAGAAGAAAATACATTATTTAGTCCATTAGAATTCCCAACATTATATAGCCAACAATTATTTTATTGCATTTACAGGTAACTTAAAATTATGTTGTAATCGCTTTATAATTAAAAGAAATGTAGGAACACCTCTCTGAAACCCAAAAATTTTATTCACCAACATTGCATGCAAACCAAATGAAAGGGACAGAATTAAGCCTTTGCCACTAACTCGAAGGTCCAGGAGAGGGCAGTCTTACCAAAATTTTCCCTTTGAAATAACTATGCCCTGAATCAGTCACCCAATTTTGTACATTTTCAATAAATTTAATATACAAAAAAACCCCTACCCAATATACCAGTACGTTTTTATTTATTTGCTTTTCTGAAAGCAAACCTGCCACATGAAATATAATACTAACCCAGAAGATACGCTATAATCACTTTGGAAGCTCTAAATTAGAAGGAATGATAGCATTTATTGGATTTTATTAAAAAGCATTTTGTGAACTACAGTCCCCTTCATGAAATGGTTGAAATGGCTAAAGAGATGTAGGATTTTTGTTGACGATAGACTCACCTCCCACAATGTCTGCTTTTGAAGCCCACGTGCATAAGTTTGCCATAACTGATTTATTGTTTCCCACATATGTGCATTCTAAGAGACATATATGAGAAATCTTTCTTATCTACTCCCTTTGTCTTCTTTTTTATGCGGGGCATGAAAAAGAAATGTGACTGCCTATTATTGCAGGAGAAATGATTTGGGAGGGGAAGGAAGTTTCATTTCTTTGCCTCTGTTGTTTGGGTTTTGTGAAATAATCTTTAAGGCGAGTTTATTATAATGGATGCCAGTATTGTCCTGGAAAAAATATGTCAGTAGGGGAATACTTTCAATATATGTTGATACCTATGAAAGGCATGTTTCTGCTAAGTTTATCTTCCTTTAGACTGGCTCCTTCACACCATCACAAAACAAACACCTCACTAGTTCTGTGGTGAAGCCTGACAACTGTGTCCTGACACTGTTGCCTGTCTGGTAGGCAATTTCTTGTGAACAGACCAAGAACTAAAACAACAATCAAACCCACAGTTTTCTGTTTTAATGGTCCAGGCAGATAGTAGTTTGAGGAAGGCTGCTGGGATGAGTGTTCTTGTTCACCTTTATCTTTGGCTTTAATAGGGTTACCAGATCTGGCATGCAAAAATCCCCAGGTTACCAACATAACTTGTTTGGCAGCTCAGATCTGGTAGCTGAAAATTTTAGCCTTAACCTTATTTATATATTTTACAAAGCTTAAGGGAGTTTTAATAGAGTGGATAAAAGCTATTTATATAATGTCTCAATATTCAAATATTTTTTCTTAGCCCCTTATTTTTAGATTTTGAATTATAGCCACATTGGCTTGCTTGCCCTGCTCTACTCTACACACTATTATTACACACACTACTCGGTGCAGAACTGTTCATCCAAAGGTTTCTGGTCTAAAGAAGAAGCTCAAGGAGAGTCCTCTGCCTCTTTTTCAACCACCCACTGTTTGTTTTTTTTGATACCTTGTTCTTAATCGTTGTCATGGATCCTGATCTCCTAGGAGAAGCTTTGGCAAGGCATAGATGTCTTCTGAACATTCATGGGGGAAAACAAATTATCTGATGCAATTCATCCAGTTGTGAAACATGACTTAAAGACAGTATTATCATTATCAGTATGTTTCTGGGTTCAATTCAAGGTGCTGATGGTTACCTATATAAGGGGTTTTTTTTTGTAACTACCAGCACTTTGAATTGAATCCAGAAACACACCGATAATAAATAAGCCTTACATGGCTTGGGACCAGAATACCTGAGGAATCACCTTTTTCCAAGAGTCTCTACCCATTCAACTATGTCAAGCAAAATGGGCCTTCTGCAGATCCCATCCGACAAAGAATCTTGTCTGGTGGAGACCAGAAGATGAGCTTTTTCTGCAGTGGCCCCTGTTCTGTGGAACAGCCGCTCTTTGCGGATCACAATGCCCCCAACCCTATTAGCCTTTCATAAGACCTTAAAAACCTGGCTATGTTTCTGAACTTGGGGTGCTGACTATTCCAAGGGCGTGGTTTTCTGATTATATTGCTAACAGGCCAAATATCTTGCTGTTGTGTAACTTGAGTTGGATATTTTTTAATGTTTTCACTCATTCTATTGTTTTTATTATTTATTTATTTTTAAATGTTTAATTGTAATATATTTTATGAACTGTAAGCCACCCAGAGTCACTGACTGAGATGGGCAGCCATAATGTTTAATCTATCGGAGTATAGTCATGATAGTTTCATGCATAGCATGATGTCATTTCACAAAGCATGCCATTATAGGTGTGATGTCATTGATTCCTTTTTGCTCTCTGTGTTCCCAATATACTTCATGTAACTCAGGGGTGTCAAATTTGCATCGTCACGGCATTGTCACATGACGTATCAGGCGTGTTCATGGCCAGTGCATGACGTATCCGGCCCGCAGGCTGCAAGTTTCACACCCTGACACAGCTCATGAAGTGAAAAGTGATCCAAAAAAGTGTGTAAAATAAAACATTTATTTTATAAGATGCCACAATACTCTGGTGACTTTGATGCAAAATGCTCTAAAAGCAGTATTAATTTATTCATTTCTTTCCGGGTTTCTTTCTTTTCTTCCACTAACTCACACCAAATTCCTGGTCTCTCACAGTGGTACAAAGCGGATCCATGCTTGAAATCAGCATCTTGATCGCAGAATATTCAGCCAAATTATCTGGCACTTTTTATGTTCAAATGTACAGGCAAATGCCATGGACCTGAAATGATAAGTCTATTTCTAGATCCAGTCTGTGACCACCTGATCTAATCATAGCCTAGTACCATGTATAGCCATTCATTACAGGCTTAGCAAGCCACCTATTTATTCTTCCTGCCTCAAATTGCATAAAAAAGAAGGTTGTCATGTGGGACATAGCTGTATATATACCTGGTGATCTTCGCTCGGCCTGGACCATTCAGTTTCAGGCAGCAGGTTCATAAGCTTCAAGGGAAGCCGAAATAGAAAACCAGTGTGAAAACAGGAGAGAAAAAAAGATATGGGGAAATGGTGAGGTGAGAACTCTGAGCAGCATCTACAACTCAATTCTTTTCAGCATTGTGACATAGGAGACACACAGCTATCTCTGAAAGTTTGCAGTCTTCACTGGAAATCCTCATTGGCAATTAAAGGGACATCACTTTCTACATGGTTTAATAATTTAGCCTGACAAAAAAGTTCCATTTTACTTCTCAGATTCTTAAAGAATCCTTTTCTATTCACACTAGCGATTCTCTAAGTGCCTGTAGACTGTTAGAGCTGTCACATTTCCCTAAACTAGGCCAAATCCAGTTAATTTATGTTGGAATCTCCTTTTCTATGCCATTCAAATATAATAATAATGATTATCATAATAATATAATTAAAACCTTGCTTCCCCTTCATAGTCCAAACAACTGTTTTACATTTTTTTAATGGTTATCATTCACAACACCCAACAGTTTTGTACTTTACATGGCCAATCAATCCCAATTGTCAGCTTGATTTGCAAAGTACATTTCTGATTCACTTCCAGTGCATTGTGAACTTAGCTGCTCTTCTTGAAGCTTTTATGCTTTTCCACAGGTCAGCAGTAGAATTTAACTTTGCTGTTGTTTGCTTGTGATCGCCAATAAATGTAACCCAAAAATTCAAAAGACTGTACCAGTCTACCATCTGGCAAAGTGAAGTGCGTGAAAACACCCGGCAGTGATTTGATGTCTTTAAAATAAGATGATGACAACTAGACAGTCAGAATGAGAGAGATTTTACATTTGTGGGATTTTCTGACTCTGGTGTAAGATTTTTTAGTTGACCCCAGATAGATAGAATACAATTTGACATAGATAGTGGTGAACACCATACCATGCTTCAATATCTTAGATTAGCCTTGAATTAATGATGACAAATATGATGATATTTTTCATCCTGAGGCTTTCCTGAAAGTATAATATTAGTCTGGCTAGGAAGATGAAGTGAAAAAGAATTAAAGTGAGAGAGAATTAAAAAGATGGGGCTCAACCATGCTACTATAGTTGTCCAGTATGATAACATGCCAAGTGCCTTCAGTGGGTGGGAGTCCAGATATATAAGCTGCCTGAACACGACATCAGATTCTAGTGGAAGAGGTGGCAGACAGGAGAAGATCTGCTTTTCGAATGGCTCTTTGCACCAACTTACATAAAGGGAAGCTATGGGATCATGAATTTAATAACATTTTGTCTAAGGTAGGTCCTGTTCGTATCTCATCTATAATAATAAAATGTAATACAATGCAATGTAATACTTTGAACAGGTTTTTTTCTTATTATTTTCTAAAGTATATGGAATTGCAAGCAATAGAATAGATCTTCCTTTTCATGTCTGTCATTCTTTTGAATATTATTCAGTACAGAAATCTGTATAAAGCATACCTTTCATTTTAGTGTGTGCATTCGAATGAATAACATAGCTGAAGCAAAGATTTTGATGACGACTGGAGAAACTCGGAGATGAGAGCGGGATGTCCATAAATATCCAGTTATTCAGAGAACAAAGATATCTGAATTCATGAAGCTCAGCTTCTATGAGAAAAAAAGAAAATTTGCTCTATAGTACAGTGAGTACTATGATAGATTCAGAATCAGTGGAAAGTATATAAACTGATAGAAAGGACCTGATGAAGATAAGTCAGAAGAATACTAAAGAAAAGAAGAGCTGCACTAGAAGTAGACAATAAAGAACATTTAAAGTCAGCAGTGGTAGAACTGGCAGAACATAAAAGCAGCCAAAAGAACTTGGCCAAAACTAGTAAGTGAGCAAATCTGAATAAACGTTGGATGGTAATGATATAAGCTAAAATATATTTATTTTATTAAACAAATTTATATAGCTGCTGAATGCACACAAAGTGGCTCTGGGTGGCATGTTAACATTAAAAACCCACAGTTAAATATTTACAATTTAAATCTTCCCCTCCCCTCTCCCCTACTCTGTGGCAATGGCAACAGAATCAAACAAGCCACTTGATCAAGTCTGAATCGGGTCCCCAAACTTGATGACAAAAACATGTCTTCAAGATCTTGCAGAAAAGCAACAAGGTGAGATATAATCTTATCTTTGGAAGGATGATATTCCAAAGGGAGGGAGCCACCACAGAAAAGTCCTTATTCCTAGATCCCACCAGATGTTCCCCTTTGGGACTTGCAATATGCCCTGCCTTCCTGCTCTGTGGGTAGATGCAATCAGAGAAAGGTGGGTTGCTCTATAGGGCTTTAAAGGTGGTAACCAGCATCTTAAATTGCACCCAGAAGCAAATCAGCAACCAGTGCGGCTCTTGCAAAAGAGGTTGCATAGACAAATTTGGACTTGCACAAAACCATGTGGGCTGCTGTATTTTGAGCCAACTATTTATTATTTATTTAGCGTATACATGGGCTTATCAGACATTGGACAGTGTAAGCTCTTGATGGACATTCGGACACAATGTATTTTGTTGAGGAGCACCACAGTCACACTGAGGGGTATCGTATGCTGCAGTAAGGTCAATGAATACAGCTGTGGTTTTAAGCCTTGCTGGAAACCAGCCTCAATATGTCCTGTTAGGCCCAATCTGTCTTGCTGCCAACTATCATTAACTGCCAATTCTTTAATGTAGTCTGGCTGCCAGTTGTTGCCAGTTGTTTGGTTCACACTACCATGCTATCCAGGGTGCACCACGAGGAGGTGAACTAGCATCATACCCCATGAGCCAACTGAAGCTTTTGGATGCTGTTCAAGGGCAGCCCATGTAAAACACATTATAATAGTCCAAATGGGACCAGGGTGTGGGTGACTGTGACAAGGGCCTGTTGGTCCAGGATATAACTCGTGCAAAAAACACAGTTGTACAAAGACCCTCCTGACCACAACTTCTGCTTGGACCTCAATTTGGAGTCACAAGTCCAGGAAAGCCCCCAGATTATACACCGGGTTTGTCTGGAGCAGTGCAGTTGCTGGAGAACCCCTACAATCTTCATAACAATTCTGCAAAAATCAAGGATTCCCAGACCTAAAGCCACTGTGCCTTCCAGGGTTCAGTTTTAACCTGTTGCTCCCCATCAGGCAACAGGTTCATAAGTTGTTGATTAGTTCACATCAACAACCTCCAGGCATCATGAAAGGGTGGTCGTGGCATCACATAACTCACCACAGGCAAAGATGTACAACTGAGTATCATCAGCATACTGATGATATCTCATCCCGTGGTGATGAATAATCTCACTCAATGCTTTCATGTAGATGTTAAAATAGGAGTGGAAAAAGTGGAGTAAGCACCTATCCAAAGCAGGGGCCGAGGGACAGATCTCTGGCTCCCAATCAGCACCAAATGGAAATGGTCTCAAAGAATGGAGACAAACCGGAACAGCAATAGATTCCACCCCAGCCACGTCTGCTAGCAATATAGTGATTGCTAGGCTGTATTGGATATGGAGCCATATTTGACTGAATTAGATGCTGGCTAGTGAGGCAGGGCTGGCAGGGGTGCACTCAGGGGTGGGCTGCTGGGGATTCGTGGGGGTTCAGGCAAACCCTTTGTTAAGACTTTGTGGAGCTCGGCGAACCCCAAAATCCCACTCCTGACTGGTCCCACCCCTCTCCGCCCACCCCTGCCCCGGCTGGGAGAACACTGTCTTCAGCCTAGTTTGATTAGCATAAGCAGCTGGTTTTCGCCTGAATCTGCCTCAGACGATCAGCTGTTTCAGGCTGCAGGGATCACCATTGCCTATTGCCAGCTCCGCGCACCCCGTTTTCGGCTCATTCCGGGCTGCGGGGATCGGAATGGGCAGAAAATGGGGCACGCAGAGGTTGAAAATGGGGCACTGGAGGGCGCGGAGGTTGCAATAGGCTATGGCATCCCTGCAGCCTGAAACAGCTGATCGGCAGGAGGCTGATTCTAATATGCTAATCAGGCTGTGCTGAAGCTGAAAGACAGTTTTTGCTGTTTGCTGCAAGGAGGCAAATTGCTGGGAGGCAGAGGCAGATTTTTTCCCCCCTTGCAATGGAGATCCCTGCAGCCTGAAACAGCTGATAGTTGGGAGGCGGATTCAAGAGAAAATTAGCTGCTTATGCTAATAAGGCTGTGCTGAAGCTGAAACAGGTTTTTGCTGTTTGCTGCAAGGAGGCAAATTGCTGGGAGGCAGAGGCAGATTTTTTCCCCCTTGTTTTGCTCCCCGAAAGCTAGGTGTGTCTTATACTTTGGAGCATCTTATACTCCAAAAAATACGGTAACTATAATTGTAAAAATGGTTAAAAAATATCTTAGTATTATGTACATTTATTAATTGCAAAGAATTAGATGCCTCCATAATTCTGCAACTGATTTCAGAAAAACAATGTAAAAGTATAAACCTAATAGAGCCAAAACTAATGTGAGACCAGAAGGTATGACTGATCACTTGAAGTACTGTATTTTTTGGAGTATAAGATACACTTTCCCCTCCCCCCCCCAAAAAAAAAGTGGGTGTAAATATCTGTGCATCTTATACAGAAAATACGGGCTCATTTTTGGCCTCCCAAAGCCTCCATTTTTGCCCTCTCCAGCATCCAGAGGCACTCTGCAGGCCAAAAATGGGACACTGAGGAGGGCAAAAACGGGACACACAGAGGCCTCTGGAGGCCAAAAACAGGCACATTTTTGGCCTGCAAAGTGCCTCTGGATGCTGGGGAGGGCAAAAACAGGATGCATGGAGGCAAAATATTTTTTTCTTATTTTCCTCTTCTAAACCAAGGTGCGTCTTATAGTCTGGTGTGTCTTATACCCTGAAAAATACGGTAGTTATTGACTTATTTAACTTTTTATCCATGTTGTGACAGAGACCAAAATTTTTGATATGACAACTTCTATTTAATCTATAAATATTTAGTATTCCTTAATTGTTAGCTTTCTAAAAGACCCAGAACTTGTAGAATGGATTTTAAAATCCCCTTTACTAGGAAAAAATACAATAACAATAAACTGAACAATCAATATTGTTCAATAAATTGAACAATCAATCAAAATTCAACTGCCTGATGGACACCTTTTGCCCCCTGCCTTGAGTTGAATAGCCATTTAAGCCAATTTTCATTATAAATATAATGTTACATTTCAACAAACATTACATTATGAATATTCAACATACTAGTTTTAATCCAAATGTTTTCTCATATTAGTGGTTTCCATATGAAACTGAGAAAAAGAAAGCAAACATGAAATGAAGGGATGTTGCTAATCAGTTGACATTCCCAATTTGTAACAAACTTATTTTGAGCTAGCATAATTACAGGAGAAACAATTGCATGGTAACCAGGTGTGGTGGGGATTAAAATCTGGCATCTCTAGAATAACAAATGTACAGGACAGATATGATCTTTTCTTGAGCATGGTTTACATGGAAGCAAGGAGATATAAATTTGAAAAATAAATCAACAGAAGATAAATAAGTTACTGTGTGACATTGGAGTTAGAAAATCATCGGGGGGGGGGAGGGGAAAT
>JANHFL010001576.1:97254-114837 GCA_032468155.1 Oxyrhabdium leporinum | reverse complement strand
GGTATTAGAATTGTATATTGAAACACTGAACAATGAAAGAATGAAGGATGAAATTTTAATATATATAGATGTGAAGAGTTGAATAAGGGAACTATGAATAATAAAGCAGGTGAAAGATGGAAGACAGAAAAGAAACGTCTTTGAATACTGTGGTAACATGAATAAAAGTTAGAATAGAAATAGAAATAAGAGGGGTGTTAACCCTGAAGATGACATATGTGTAGCCATATTTTATAATAGCCTTAGTATTTCTTTTACCAGTAGCTTTTAGATTTATAGTAACTGAATTTACTGATACTTCAGGTTTGCCACTGTCTAACTGTAAAAGGGGGGCTGTAGAGATAAAGGGGGAATGTTATGTCTAGGTAACATTCCCGTGAGTACAGCTCAGATGCCTGCAGCTGGATGAAGATGGAGTTTGGAGTTACCGGATTGTGGGACCGAGAAGTGATTGGGGATTGTGACTCAAGGGGAATGTTTTACACTTTTGCTTTTATTGGGTGTAATTCCAGATCTGGTTCAGAGTCGGAATTACACCAAGTCCTTGCCAATTTAATGTGTTCCTAATAAATGGATATGAAATACAAAATGGATGCCATGGACTTTATTTTTGGGGACATGTTACTTGGAGGCTTGACATTATTCCAACTCTCCTTTTAAAGAAGAAAAGTTTTCCTCCAACTCCTCACTGAGAATTGCTATCCAGGGTCCTGAGCCCTGGCTGCTTACCTGGCCTATTCAGTCTGGCAGCAGAGGAGACTCAGGGAAGATGGATAACAAACCGAAGCCAGAGGAATGCGGTAGAGAATGCAAACTTTATGGAGGACCTTGCATGAGGCTGCTGACCCCCAAGGAGACCATGCAAGTAGAGGCTGTGGGAGAGGACATCGCATACCAGGTGGACGTCCATCCAGCTGATGGAGAGGGACTGCTGGGACAAGCAACACTTCCAGACCCGCTAATGGATCACTCCCTCACCATGTCCAGAGAATCCAGAGCCACCATCCTGGAATGAGGTCCACTGGGGAAATCGATCTAAATGAGGCTGGAGAATAACAGTATCAAACTGCACTGTGCAGCCAGATGTTTGAAGGGCTGCCCAACCAATTTGAACAGCTGAATATTGGATGGGAAGCCCGAGACCAACCAGCACTGCAAATACTCCGTGAAGGAACAGAGCTACCCGAGCTTCAAGCCCATCAACCCTGGGTCTGACACATCTGATCGGGGAAAGAAGTCCGTCCCCCCAGGAGAGCCCAATCTTCTGCCATCAGAGCTCAAGCTGCCAGCCCTCCTGCACCAGGGTTGTCACATATTGGGCAACGGAGCCAGCAGAGGCACCAACAGGGAACCAGCTGCCCTCCACAGTCGTGGTTCCCCTCAGCTGACCAAATTCCCCCTGGATCGGTGTATTACCCCAACCAAGGATGGGTGCAAGACCGGGACCAACAGGTCACTGCTCAACTACAGGCACCACCACCACCTCCACCACCTCCACTCAGGGTGAACGCACCTCCGCCCTCTAAACAGATTTTAGATGGGATCACTAGCAAGCTTGCTTACTTCCCGAATCGAGCCTGGTCTTACATTGATTGCCATGGAGATGAATTCCACAATGACAGTGAAATTGTTTCTGTCTTGGGCGAAAATTTTGAAGACAAAGCATCTGAGTGGTTTACCCAACTCCATGATGAGGGCGTCATGGAGTTGGACAATTTGGATGACTTCCTGCGGGAGCTTCAGACCCAATTTGAGGATTCCTCTCAAACCCAGGAATCAGAGGAAGAAATCAAAATGATGAAGCAAAGGGGGGGGGGCGCAAAAGAAATTGTGCAAGAATTCCACCGACTTGCTGGAAGATTAAGAAACTGGCCTGTGACTCTTCATGCATTACTTCAAAGAATGCCTTGATGAGGAATTATTAAAAATATGCTTATGCTGTGCACCAGGAGAATGCATCCATGAGTGGTATCGGGTGGCCATAACTATGGATAATGAAATAATGCAGCATTGCAGAGCCGCACCAGAGAAACAGCCTTGAAGACAACTTGGACGGTGCATTACCCCTCATCAAATGGCCAAGCGACCCAGGGAGACTACTACTAACCCATTAAATGCTTCCAATGTGGGCAGCAAGGACATCGAGCTTCCGAATGTTTGACGCCAGCTCCAGTGCCACAAGTGAGAGAACCCACTCCAGTCAAACCAAAGTGGGGTCCTAGAAAACCAGCTGACAAAGGAAAGTTTGTCTGCCAAGCCGTGGAGCTCCCCCTCTTGGATACCCATTGAGAGGAAGGAACTCTGGCTGCTGATCTGCCAATAATACAAAGTGCAGATAGCGAGGAAGATGACCTGATGGAGAGTGAAGCCATCCACCCCTTTCAAATAATTATTAAATTAATTGTGTCCAGAACAGGAACCCAGGGGGATGTAGAAACCATCATAGATATGGGCTGTACCTGCTGCCTCATCAGCCTGGTCACTGTAGAAAAGTTGGGGATAAAAACAAAACCCCTAAAAAATCCCATTTGGTTTGAGCAAGTTGATGGGTCACTAATAGGAGGCCAGCCTGCCTCGCTCATTACCGAAGAGTTAAAATTACAGATGGGGAGACATTGGCAGTTGATCCGCTTCATAGTAGTGCCAAAATGACTGAATCAACCATCTTGTGCCTCCTCTGGTTGGACAAATGGCGCCCCACCATTACTTGGGAAGGCAACTATCAAAAACTCACATTGGTGCTCAGCCCTGAACTACCTCCAATCCCTTTTAATGAGAGGGAAAATAGGCTATCAACACCAGGGTCCCCCCAGGGGATCGAAGTGAGGGCACAGCAGCACTATTGGAATCACCCCCTGGTACCCCACAGATCCCTAGGGAATATAGAGACTGCGCAATAGAGTTCATTGAAGGGGCTAAACTGCCAAAACCAAAAATGTACTCCATGACCCCCAGAGAGATGAAGGAACTTAGGGAGTACATTGACACCAACCTGGCTAGGGGTTTTATACAGCCAGCAAAGCCCAGGGTGGCAGCCCCCGTATTGTTCAAAGAAAAGAAAGATGGCAGGATGAGGCTATGCATTGACTTTAATGGAAGAAATGCTGTTTGCATACAAAACAACTACTCTTTGTCCCTCATGAAAGATATGTTGGGGCATTTGGCAAAAGGGAAAGTGTATATTAAACTAGATATCTGAGAGGCATATTACCACGTGCAAATAAAAGGAGACAGGTGGAAAACCACTTTTAACTGCCCCTTAGATTTGCAATGGAAAATGGATGCCATGGACTTTATTTTTGGGGACATGTTACTTGGAGGCTTGAGAAGGGGAATAACAATATACATATTTTAACATAACAAGATATATGTAATAATAAGAGGGAGGCTTTGAAAATGAATGGAGATAGTATTAGATATGTTTAAACAATATAAAACAATGAAAATGAAATGTAATAACCACGAGTAATAATATTATGTTTATTTGTACCAAAATGTATGATACCCAGGTATCACACTGTTCACACATTGATATCTATAAGCAATATAAAATGAAAAACTTGACCCAAAAACCCCCTTATGACTAAGGTGAGTTCCTCATCAAACAAGAACTTGATAAGGGCTGGGAACATTCACCAGTCATGAATTATGGATAGACTACTGTGGGAGGAGAGTTGAGTGCTTGGGATCCCAAACTAGAAGCCCTTCACACTGTAATATTTCGAAACAATCCCAATTGTAACATCTGTTTCTCGTCATTTTGATTGCAGAGGACAATGGACTTCAAGGTGACTCCAGTTCTGGCCTTTGTGCATCAAGAATGAAAAGTAACTTGCAGAACTCCTATTTTAAGATTTCTGAAGAATGGATGGAGAGCCTTTTACTTCCAATTTCTTTTCCTCTGGAAACTTCCCTTCTGAAATTGGCATGACCTTGGAACAGAAAACTACCTTTGCCTTTGTGCTTTTATTGTTTATTTTCCTTGGTGTTCTCATTGTCCGATGTTTTCGAATCCTCTTAGACCCTTACAGGACAATGCCAACTGCCACCTGGACAGATGGTCTGGAGGGGCTAGAAAAAGGACAATTTGATTATGTTTTAGCTTAGAGCCAGAAATGCACACTACTTAGAAACATTTCTTGTTCTCACACAGGCAAAATAAGCTAAAATTGGATGAATAGATGGGAAACATGGTGAGCATTTGATGAAAAAAATGCCTGGGTTTATGATGGCTAGATATTGCCCAGATGGAAAAGGATGATGGACATAATTTCTGGTTTATTTTTGTGTCAACTATTTGATTTATAAGAACTTCAATTAATGTCAATGCCACTTCAATCAATTCAATGATTGAATTAGGCATGATTTATTTTGAAATGGATGTTGATCTAACCTGAAATCTATCTTTTGGCAGATTTCAGAATCTAGTCAGCCTTGGCTGATCATACAAGTGAAGCAGGGTTAGCTTCCAGGACCCCATGGAAGTCCATGCTCCATTACTAGACTGGATAATTTGTGAGGGGGGGGACATATCCCAGAAGAAGCCAAAGTTAACTACAGGTAGTCCTCGAGTTACGACCACAATTGAGCCCAAAATTTATGTTGCTAAGTGAAATGCTTGTTAAGTGAGTTTGCCCCATTTTAGAACTTTTCTTGCCACAGTTGTTAAGTGAATTATTGCATTTGTTAAGTTAGTAACATGGTTGCTAAGTGAATCCGGCTTCCCCATTGACTTTGCTTGTCAGAAGGTCACAAAAGCTGATCACATGACCCCAGGACACTGCAATTGTCATAAATATGAACCAGTTGCCAAGTATTTGAATTTTGATCACGTGATCATGGGAATGCTGCAACGGTCATAAGTGTGAAAAATGGTCATAAAATCACTTTTTTCAGTGCCGTTGTTGTAACTTTGAACGGTAACTAAACAAACTGTTGTAAGTCAAGGACTACCTGTACATTTGCAACAGTGCCAAGAGTACTGAGAGAACCAGCAGAAGTCAGCTTGAGGGGTTCAGGGTCTATGAAGGTTTTGCTCCATCTTCTCACCCTGAGAGCTGCTTCCTTACTTCTTCAGGAAGGATGAAACATAAGCAGAAGAAAAGAGCAATAGAAGTACTATGAGGCTCCAGAAAGCCGTAGCAGGAAGTAGGCCTGGGCTGAGCATGCGCCTGTTTCTGGCAGCTTTGATGCCAGCCTTGGCAACTCTATCAGCTTGATGGGACAACAATGCATCACCTGTTTTGCAACAAAAGGCTCACGTTGAAAGCTGCTGCAGGTAGACAGATGCAAATATGGCATAAGCTTACAGTAAGCTGAAATTTATCTACCCACACTTGGAAGCTGCAGGTAATCAGATGCAAATATGACATAATCTACACACACTTGACATGAAGCCAAGTTTTATTTTATGCTCCATGGTTACCAAAAGGAATTGGGTCTCAGCTCCTTTTTATATAAACTTTTTGTACAGCTGCTTTTAAACAAATGGTCACATTGCCTGCATCTGTTCCAACTCTTCGCGCTGTACTAACAGAAGATGTTGCTTGCACTGACATAGTGACTTGTGTAAATAATTATTGTTTTATGACCTATTTATATTAATGGTCATGTGAAGTCATCATATGAAGTTAAACATTTTCTCTCCTTTCCCTGTTCTTTTCTTGTTATATAAAGATTTTTGAGTGTAAAAGAAACAAACAATGGAACATGCTTTGATTTCTACTACAAACATGTTAGTCATTAAAAGTCTAGACTCCTACTTTGCTTAGGCATTCAGAAATTTTGGGAGCTGGGATGGAGATGGAGTCTGATTCTAAAGCAAGGAAACCTAGCCATGATAACATTTAGAATTCCAGCTGTTGGGGTTCAGGATACAAAATGGGGGAAAAAATCACATCTGGTGTTCCCCAGTCTGAACATGTACAGTACTCAATACTATTTTGGGAACATCAAAACTAATAACAGTAAATTGCAAGTGAACGTCATTCTTTTGGGAAAACCTGATAGAATTCAGCACTGATATTTGTATTGGCCTCCACATCATACTGTCAATCTTTCAGAACAAGAATAATACTCATTTCATATGCTGCAACAACGTTTGTTTGTTTTCAGAAAAGGGTACATAAGTGTTGATTGGGAGCTGCCCAGAGTTCTATAAAGGTGAGCAGCTACATAAATGATTTCAATAACTATATAAATACATAAATACATAACCATCCAGAGCTTATTCTAAAAGGGTCTGACACAATAGCCCCAGACAAACTCTATGATGGGGATAGGCAACGCAAAAGTGTGCCTGGAACTTCACTGAGCCTATGAAGTTACCATTGATGGTGTTCGTGACTCATCAGAATGTAATTCTTTAGACTGCTTTAAATAAAAATACACACATGGATACATATAGAGAAAAAGAGGAGCTGGCATCTATAAAGCAAGTGTCAATCTCTTTGTCTGCAAGAATACCCTGTGTGTTTTCTACTTCTCTTAGAAAATATAAATGATGGGTGTCTACGGACCAATGCTTTCTTTGGCCATACTGTATGCCTCACTTGTTCAGAAAAGAAAGGCATTCTGTGAGCTTAAAGGGAACACCTTTGCTAATTCGGTTTCTGGTAAATGAGTGCTTTACAAGTGGCCATCTCCAAATAAGACTAAGCCTCACACCCATTCTGGCAACCAGTGAGGGTGTCCGGGACAACCTTCAAAAGTCCAGATATATTCCTTGACTCAAAATATGCTGCCTATGTCTGCCCTTCCATACCAACTGCATAGCCAATGTTCACGGTTGTTTAATTTTGATAGATGGCACTTTTGCATTAGCTGGATGAGATGTTGTTCTGAGGACACTGCCAATCTTTTTTGGAGTCGCACGTCCCTTGGGAATTTTTTGCAGTCAGAAATGTTTAATGATTCAGATGAGTTACAAGTTCCACAGTGTAGTGATGCCAGCCTTGTCATCTCATGTCCTGGACTATTTATCCTTCCAAGAGATATGTAATAGGAGTCCCAGCCTTCCATCTGAATCTATTTGTTATTAGAAAGTTTTAACAGCTCATTATGTTGGCTTTATATCCTTCTTCTAACTACTTCAGTCCACCATCAAGAATAAACACTGTAGAGAATGCCAAGCAGCCGAACTTAATAAAAAATTAAGTAAGGGTAGAAATAACTGGAATAAATCTTGCTGCCTTCATCCCTGTACTTTGCAGCGCAGACAGAATTATTAAAGGCTAGCAACATCAACAGCAGATCAGAGTTATTTACAACTGGACATAACACAACCGCAAAAGGCATGATTTTTTGGCTTTCAGAAATAAGGCAAACAGAAAAATTATCTTGTATTGCTTTGTTTTCCAATCAGATCTCATCCAATTTGATCTGTGATAATTCATTTTAGTTTTTGATGGGGGGGGGGAGGTTCCCAAAAGGAGAGAATTTCAGATAAATTCTTTGGGTGAAGTTGGACATTCTCCAACTTAGTTAAGAGCCAGTCTGGAGATATGGGTGAAAATTCTCTCTTTTGCTGCACAATTATGTCTCCAGTGGTCTGAAGCCTCACGACTTCTGTATGTTATAATTAAAACCCAAGAAAAGATAGTATAGGGGACATCTTCCTATTAATTTTCATCAGCAGTGGTGCTACCATTAACATTAACATTAATGGAAAATTGTGCCATTGGGAAATGATTCAAAAATTTCTCCCTTCCTTGGAGAAATTTGGACAAATTATTTACCTAATATTTACCCTATAAACTGTTTTCAGTGATGCTTAGTACTAAATAAATTTATAGTTGATGACAATATACACATGGCAATACAGGTAGTCCTCAACTTACAACCATAATGGAACCTGTCCATCATGGTTGAAAGTCGCCACAGCAATTAAATGAGGTGTCAACATGATCATTTTGCTTAATAACTCCAGTCTCTGCTTTCCCCATTGTAGTTATTACAGTAAGCTTCCAAGATGGTTGCCACATGATCTCTGTCAGAGTTCCATCCAAGTTCCAATAATTCACTCAGCACTCAGATAAAAGTTAATCTAAATAAGAGTTTATTAAAGAAACCATGTTGGCACATCTGGGAAAAACCTGAATCTGAAGGACCAGGTTTTTCCACAATCAAAAGAGAATTTCAGAAACACCTTCTTTTGCCCATTATACATCACATTCCTCAATCATAATTGTTACCCAACTTTCCATCTTGGCACTCGTCTTCCAGGTGCTGCACAGAATGGCCTTGACATTCTTGGAAAGAATAATATTTTGACTACAACATTTCTAACTACATGAGAAAGTACTCCCTCTCTATTCCCCGTGTATAATTATGTGGCAGTCTACAGAGGCCTCGAATTCATGGCTTCCAAGGCTGACAGGCTCCACTATATAGGGAGGCCAAGGGGCAGATTGGCTAGACTTCCTTCTCAAATGTGATCTCCAGAGATTGTGTTGAAGAAGGAGAGCCGGCTGTTCCATCCTTTCACCTCCCTATAGGCCACATGGTACCATCACTGAAGTAAGTGCCATTTTGGAGCCACCACAATTCATTGCAACTGCTCCCAAAATGGCACATGCTTTTGAGATGGCACATGTGGCCTCTGCTGCATAGAAAGTTTGCATGGTATTTTGCTTCCCAAAGATGTACCAGAAAAGGTAAGTGACGAATCGGTGATGGGAGCTGGAGAGGAGGATGTGGGACCCAGAGGGTTGGGAAGCAGGCACAAGATTTGCAGGTGGGGACACTGTTGCATCTCTATAGTTGGTTGTAAAGGTGGACGGATTGCTAAGCGCACAAATTTTATTCACATGACTATGAAGGCCCTGAACTGACTATAAATTTAGACAAGCTCATAAGTTCCTACATTTAGCACCATTGTAATTATAGTTGTTGAGTGGTCCTAAGTCAAGGTCTGCCTGTAATTGTGCAAATGCAAATAACATACATATTTTGGGCTTGTGTAAATAACTACTGAGAACCAGTTTGGTGTAATGGTTAAGGCACTGAGCTAGAAATCAGGAGATTATTATTTCAGTCCCCCCCCCCTTAGGCACAAAGCCAGCTGGGTGGTCTTGGGCCAGTCACTCACTCTCTGCCCTAGAAAATGGGGAATGGAAAATAACTTCTGAAATTGCAAGGGACTTGTCCAGGCAGTTGCCAGGGGTCAATACTGACTCACTCAATGCTATACACACAGGCACACAGATACACACCCCACACACACCCAATCACTATTATCTTTAGCAGCTTCAGGACTCTGGAAGGCACAGGAGCAAAAGGGTAACTGATGCCGAACAGACTTGCCTCTCAAAAGCTATATACCATTGGATTTTTAAACAAGGCAGCTGATAAACAATGACTATTTGCACAGAAGGTAGTTACTATGAGCAACTATACAAATTCAAAAGACAAATTGATATTTCTCTTTTCTGTATGTTGCAGCATTTCACATTCAGTGCCTTAAATGTGCTTCAAGCACAAAGGTGGAATAGTAGCCTCTGCCTGCAACTCTTTAAAGCTATTGTATTTGAGCGGGCTATACCTTGTGGCACATAAACCCTTTCACATATATGATTCTATGTACTACTTTCTATGTAGCAATCCTGTGTAGCAATCCTGTGTAGCAATCCTGTAGAGTACAGGACTGGAAATTGCCTACAATTAAATAATTAAGAATAGAACAGTGTTCATTGACCTGTATATTAGAATCATTCATGGATACCTACTATACCATAAGTATTAAAACAGTAAACAGGGTTATTAAATCATAATATCCCCCTACTTATGTGATAGTTAATTACTGAATTTGTGCTTATTCTGACATTATGGAAATACAATGCAATTAAATGTTCTTCTCTAGCTTCCTGCTCCCTTGTGGCATATGCTGATGCCACCTTTCACAGATGAGTCAGTATCACACATTTCAAAGAAAAGGAAGACCTTTGCCAAGCCCCAAAGCCTAATTTGGGCTCCTAGCATTTTCCTTTCTAGAAGACACATGAACCGTAGGTGGCCAGGCTGTTTTCACAGTACATCTAAAGGTTTGCAGATTGATATCACTGCTGAAATTTCTCTTACAATGTTCTTCAAGGAAACCCCCACCCCTAATTTTTGTATCAGGTTGCAAAGCTTCCAACCAGGGAATAATAGAAAAACAAGGATCCCTTCTGGCATGATAAAGATCAGCTGGCGTCATGGGAGGATTCAAGTAATCTGCTTGTTGAGTGATACTGTTGCAATAGGCTTGGCATGATGGAAATGTTTGGCAGTTGTTATTTTCTGTATAGTAATCCTCAGATGTGGGAGTAAGCTTCTTTTGATATCTCCTACTTGATTTATTAGGTAGCAAATCAATTGTCTGATTGCACCTTTAAAAGGTAATATTTGTAGTTTAGGATTGAAATGAGGGGTCCTTGATGTTCTCTGAGCTTGTTGTTTACTTGCAGACGTTTCATTACCAAAACTAGGTAATATCATCAGTGCTAGGTTTTGAGGCCTTTCTGTCGAATGTTGTGTTCTGCAGTGGATAGTGGATAGCTGGACATGCTGACCACCCATTCAGGGTCTAGTGCCTCTTTGATTCTGGGGCTGAGTTTGAAGAGTTTGGTTTATGTTTGGTTTTCCTTTTTCCAGCATGTCTCTAGGAAGTACTCATGATGGTGATGGCCAGCCTCTCCATATACTCAAGAATTTCTTCTCAAAATTATTTTCTTTTCAGTGGGATTACTAAGCAATTTTTCTTTCTTAAAATGAATAATTGACAGGAATAAATGCAGTGGATTTTCTCTATGTGCCACTTTAGAGAAGACCTTTTAAAGAGATGGAAATCTTAATTAATATTAATAAACTCTGGCTCATATCAATTTGAAAAACAAATATCCAAAGGCATCTCATTTTCAGTTCCAAATAGTTGTAAAATTTGAGTCAATTCTCTTGATAAATCCTTAACATTTTAAAAATAGCAGCCAGTATCTTTTTCTTTTCTCTTTCAAAATGCAGTAAAAAATGAATATTCCAGGAATGCCATTGTGACAGCTTGCTGATTAAACCAGTAGAATTATATACTATTAATTCTTATTGTATTAAACTGGTGAAATTTAAGCTTATTTTCTTCATTTCCGTCTGTTTCCTTTGAATTATACTTGAAGAATGCAGGATGAAACACAGTTTTAACTGTGGAACTCACTGGGAGATTTTGTATAGTTGCTCATAGTAACTACCTTCTGTGCAGATAGTCATTGTTTATCAGCTGCCTTGTTTAAAAATCCAATGGTACATAGCTTTTGAGAGGCAAGTCTGTTCAGCATCAGTTACCCTTTTGCTCCTGTGCCTTCCAGAGTCTTGAAACTGCTAAACTGAGTAATAGACAAGTAAAGAGTCTTGCTGTTTTGTTGTTATGAGGTGTTACAACAAATGAATTTTTCTTACCCTGTTAGACTTATTTTGTTTTGTTGTCCTGCTATGACTAAATCTAAAATATTTTTAAAGAATTTCTGGATCTCATAACCTCACAAAAATTTAAATTTTGATTTGAAAGATTTCTCTCTCTATATAGAAAAAACAGCTGACAAGTATGGCAAAAACCAAGGAATTGGGGTAGACTTGTTCCTTGGGACCTCTCCTGATAAGGAGAGAAAGGAGATTGCCCACATATGATTTGGACAGCTGGTTCTCACAAGGAAATAACATGGCCAGGAGTTTTCTGTGGGATTCAGCATTGGGATTCGATGGGGTTAGTCACCTTGCTCCAACTGCAATGGAGACTTTTAAAGGACACTAATCTCACAAAGCACACTTTTTAATCCTTTTGAAAATTGTTCAGTAACTACTTTTAAGTTATTGGAAATTTGAACAATTTTTAAACAAGTTTGAAAACATCAGATAATAGTCTTCAATTCTGAATGAAAGAAAAAATTAATTGTAAGTTTAAAAAATTAAAGAATCTGAGAAAACCAGCAAAAATTAAATAAGATTTTGATCTTAGAAAGTTATAAATGGACTAAGGCTCCACATAAAATTGGAATATTGAAACTTTTACAATAATATTTTGCAATTACTGGTAATTATAAAGTATAAAGAGCTTCTCATGAGAAAAAAATATTATTTAGTTTTTTACAAAGCACAACATAGATAAGCAATTTCATGATTTCTAAAACTAGACACTAGAAGACTAAATATTTTAGGTAGAGAAAAAATATACAAGCATATAAGATGATGCAAGACATTATGACAATAAAAATTCTCTGTATTCTCTTTTCTTTCTGTAAATTTAGTTTGTAGTGGATTTTACTATTATAATCAATATTCTTAATGAAAATCAGATCGACCATTGATCTCCTGAAATTCTTTTCATGAGTGCATTAAAATAAAAACACACTGGGGAGAATTAAAATCTACACCAAAATAAACTAATCTAGAAAATAAACAATAATGGTTTTCTTTTAAAAAAAATCGCACATGAATCTAGTCTGGCATTTCATTTTCTCTAGCACATAAAATACCTATGTTTTAATAGGTCCGTGATGAATTTCTGGTAAATCTGTCTCTTTCTCTCTCTTCCTATGTTCATTTAAAAAGTGTGAAAACATATTTTCATGCTGAGTTATGGTATCTGAGCCAACAGTGGCATTCAAATTTTGGAGGCAGCCCAGAGGGGGAACCTCTCTGCACCAATCAGTGCCTTCTGCCCTTCTACTCCCACTGGCAGCCAAACTGCAAAGACAGATAAGTCCACTCATAGATGGCCAAAACATTAAAATGATGCTTTACCAAGAGACCTATAATTGCAATCCTTGTCCCTAACCTCAGTGTCCCTGATCTCTGATTCCTTACATATAGTTTATATTTTATTTTAGAATATGTCTTTTTAAAAAAAAAAAATGAAAGCAACATCATTCTTTAACTTTTCAGAGCTGTTTTCTAAAAATGTTAATTCATTGCAAAGTACATCTTATTTTTTCCAATGCTGGAGTATAATCAGGGTGAAATCAAGCTTCTCTTTGATTGGTAAAGCTTCTTCCATTAGTGGAAATGAGAGAATTTACTTCTTTCCTTCCCCTCACATCCTCCTGTGTCTTCCAAATGTGATCTCAAGAGATCAGTAACTATTACACAAAAGTGGTTTTCTGCAAAGAATGTCAACAAAACCAGTTATAATTGGAATCACATTACATCAATCATTGAAATTCTAAAAGCTATAAATTGAACCTTGGGATTAAGTTGCAATTAGAAATGTTTAGCAGTCTCTTGATATTCAACTAATTATTGAATAGTAAATGGACTCCAGAATGTTTAGTTCATGATCACAAAGATGTGTACAAAACAGGCTGATTACTAGAATAATCTAGGAATTATAGCAATAGGAATCTATTGTGTTGGTTTGCCTAATACAGATTCCTCGGGTCATTTCAAAGCTTCCTTTTTTCTACAGCTGGCAGCAAGCAGCAAAAGTGCAAATATGTTTTTCCAAAATTTGCTTTGTGAATAATCAACATCCACATTATCATGAGGACACATTAGTACATAGGGCATGGTGGAGATTAGGAAACTATGTATCAGAAAATAACACCATTCTCTAATAAGAAAGCTATTTTCCTACTTACACTGGATTCTATTTCCAGCAACCCAGCTTGTCATGTGATTGCATTAAAAAATAATAATTAGCATTCCAGATCCCTTTAACAATGCCTGCATTAATATAGTGTTGTTACAGAAACATATTGCCCTGATGATAGAATTCAATATAATTTGGCTCTCAGTATTTAGGATTCAGTATCAACCTCAGGTTTAATTTAGCTAACCTAAAAAAAACTAAGCAGGTTTTGGTTTGGCTAGTACTTGGACAGGATACCATCAGTTATTTAGACCAGCAGCCCCCAACCTTTTGGGCATCAGGGTCCAGTTCTGTGGAGAAAGGTTTTTCCGCAGACTGGGGGGGGGGAATGTGGTTTTGCGTGCTGCCTGCACCATGTGGATGGGGCTTCGCTTCTTTGTGCAGCCCGGTTTCTGGCATGCAGCAGCCCGGTGCCAGTCCATGGACTGGGGGGTTGGGGACCCCTGATTTAGACCAATGGAAAAGTTTTAAAAAACATTCTGGATAAAAGCAATCACACCAGTTTATTACAAATATAACTGCCTGGAAGTCACCAGAAATCAAGTTCAATGTGAAAGAGATTTGACTATAGTTTATCCAGGCTAGCAAAATTACTTCATTTGGTTTAATCTCTTCAGCAATGCCCAGGAAACTTTTTCTTTATTAATGTTTTTCAAGCTGGTTTATTAGACACCATTTCCAATTTAGTAGATGACATTTTAAAAACAGCCATAGCTATTTAAAAAGAACTGCAAAGATTCAGATCTACATTTGTGATCTTTTAAAAATCGGTATATGAATAGGCAACTATGCAAAGCGGTCTTTATTCTGGGCTAGGAAAGATATATTGGAAAAAATACTTAAGAATGTGCTTGCACAACAGCTAATCCAGCGTGAATTAAATCAACACATACTGAATTGATGAAACTGCCTGCAATATATTGGCATAGGATCGCTGACTACAAAGACAGGAGCCCAGTCAGTCACTGCTCAGTTGCCAGTGGTCTTCTTAGCAGACCACTTCACCTTTGAAAATGCCAGCCACAGTTAGCAATAAAACATGAAGAAATCTGTTGTCTATACAATGATTACTATGCCTGAAGTCTAACACTACCAAGCAATTGCCTAGGTCTACACAGCACACTAAATCCACCTTGGCTGGGTGTGTAGCCCACATTGAGCCATAAACTGTACACCATATTTAAGCTTATGAGCCGTGGTGGCACAGTGGTTAGTATGCAGTACTGCAGCCTATTTCTGCTGACTGTTGGCTTCCAGCAGTTCAATTCTCACTGGTTCAAGCCTTCCCTCCTTCCAGGGTCATTAAAATGAGGACCTAGATTGTTGGGGGCAATATGCCGACTCTGTAAACTGCTTAGAAAGGGCTGTAAAACACTGTGAAGCGGTATATAAATGTAAGTGCTATTGCTAAGTGCTAAGTTTAACAAGGTAAGTCTAAAGTTTAGAATTCTTAGCTCTATTGGGCAAAGTAGTATTTATAGATGTATCTCCCCTTCCCACAGTTTAACACAAAGCAGAAATTTTAAAAAAAGTACATTTAGTTTTCTTATAACACATTATATACTCTTTAGAGGGTATAACTATATGTACTCTCTACCCATCATTTATGGTAACCAGGTCAGAGGCTTCTATTGGTAGCCTAATTCTTTATAATGGCCTAGCAGATGCTTCCTGCCATTTTAAAACAAACACATGGTGTCTGCTTCCAGTTCTGGTTTAACCTCAAAGAATTTTCCCCGCTAGCAGCTGGGGCAGCTGATCCCAATGCAATGGAGATGCTACAGCAAGAACAATTCCAGTTTGAGTTGCTCCTGCGTATCCCTCTGGTGTTTGGAAGGATGGACAACAGCTATTTCATTCCTTGGTCAACATCTGGAGCTCTGGGTGAGACATTCCTGTAAGTCCTGATTCTGTACACTGAGAATTTTACCAGTTTTACCACGTTGATCAATTGTTATTAATCAAGATAATAATTCTGGAAGTACAGAGTTACCAAATCTGGGCTAGAAAAATCTGTATGGTCATTTCATGGCAACAAAGAATTAGATCTTTTGTATTTAATAGATCTGGATTTTTTTTTGAAAATGCTGTATCTGGAGCAAATGTCTGTCATTCCTGAATATGCTGGAACTACTTCATTTAGAATGCCTAGCCAAGCTGGGAATTCTGCAATGCTGGAGAGGAATTCAACTGAATACAGAATAGAATAACAGGGTGGGAAGGGACCTTGGAAATCTTCTAATCCAACCCCCTGCTTAAGCAGAGGCCCTATACCATTCTGGACAAATGGTACAATGCCTGATTGTGCAAGAAGCGTCTATGATGCATTGTCTATTTTAGACGTGATTTACTACTACTTTAGTAAATATATCTCCCAATTTAAATATTATTCTTATTATTGTATGCACTTTGACAAAATGGGTTCCGTAAGGTGTTCTTACAGGAACAAAGAAATCTGCCTGTTTTCTCTCAAAAATAAGCTCTTATGAATCTCAGGTTTTTCCAATCCCACTGAATGAATTTCTCACCTAACACTTGCTAAATAGAAAGAAGAGACAATTACATTGCCAGCCATAAGACTGTTAAAGAATACTAGCCGAAGCCCAATCACACTCTTACTGCCTTCCATTCAACCCTAATATAACATCACAAACATAGGTTTAATATTCAAGGATTCAAATACAGACTTTTAAAACCTGAGTTCTTTTGTGTGGATGGATGAATCTAGCCATTTGGAAAGTAATCATATTTGCTAAGATTGTGCACTTAAGAAAATGGTTTTGAATAACCATTTGATATCCTACAAGTTAACACATGAAAACTTTTTTTGCGGAAAGACTAGCATAGTGATAAATACTGTGAATAACATTTTTTTCCTAAATATTTGTGCCTCAAAATGTTTGTGTTTAAGGCAGAGAAGCATTTGCGGTTTCCAAATGTATATAATCTAATTACGTACAATGTTCAGTGCCTCCAATTGTCCAGCACTTCCTACATGAATGAAAGGCTTATTTCCCCCCTGTGACTTCATGCTGTGAGAGAAGCACAAATGGTAATGGATTTACTGTTAAAAACAGCATGCAAAATAAATAAATAAATAAAAGAGAAAAGAAAGGAGGCTTCACACAAGTCAAAAGGGGGAAACTATAAAACTAAGAAGAAAATTCAATTATGGTTAAATGATGAAAAAAAAATTAAAATGATCCCCTTTTATCTAAAAGATGAAGAATGTGATGTATTTCACTCATAACTCCCTACCATCACATAATAAATACTATCAGTGCTTCTGGCACACAAATGCTAAGAACCCATTAATTACTTTATAATCAATTTAATGAAATACATATTCTCTCCTTTCTGCTTTCCCAATATAAAACCAAGCATACACTTTATCTAGTCTCTCTGGACAGCTAAATCTAATTTGGAAGCTCATGTTGAAACAGAGGGAGAATTTAGATCAAATCCGTATGGATTCAGATTGCAATTTGGTAAATTATATTTAGGGTTAGCCTTATTAAATGTTTTCTGCAGAATCATAATCAATTTTCTGAGCAATAAAACATTGCTAAGAGATTTTGTCTCCCCTCTTCAATGTAATAAACTTTTATAGCACGATGTTTAAATTTTATTTCCTCTTTCAGTAAGATACACTGCATCTTGGTTCCTCATCTACAGTACTGCTTAATTTTCAAGTATTTGTCAGACACAGTGAGCTTTGAGTTTTCTTTACTTACATCTAACAACAGGTAGTCCTCAACTTATGAACAATTCAGCCCAAAAATTTCCATGGCTCAGCAAAATAGTTGTTAAATGAATTTTGCCCCATTTTATGACCTTTCTTGCCACAGCTGTTAAATGAATCACTGCAGTTCATAGGTGAAATCTAGCCGGTTTGCACCAGTTCAGGCGAACCGGTAGGGAAAATTTTGATTGGTTCGGAGAACCGGCAAATATCACCTCTGGCTGGCCCC
>JANHFL010001576.1:86554-96897 GCA_032468155.1 Oxyrhabdium leporinum | reverse complement strand
GATCTCTTTGTTTTTCCACTGTTGTATAAACACAATTTCCACCCAGTCACATGATCAAGCCACGCCCACCAAACCACGCCCACCAAACCACGCCCACAGAACCGGTAGTGGAAAATTTTAGATTTCACCACTGCTGCAGTTGTTAAATTAGTAACACAGTTGTTAAGTGAATCTGGCTTTCCCATTGATTTTGCTGGTCAGAAGTTCGAAAAAGTGATCACATGATTCCAGGACACTGCAACCATCATACATACATGGAAGTTGTCTAAATTTTGATCACGTGACCACAGGGATGCTACAACAGTTGTTAAATGGGAAAAATGGTCATTAGTCACTTATTTCAGTGCTGTTTTAACTTTGAATGTTCACTAAATGAATGGTACTAAATCGAAACTACCTGTATAGCATATCCATGGTCTGGCAACCACTTTCTTTAAACAATGTCCTTACCACATTACTCCCACTTGATCCATAGCCCGTGAATCTGTCTTAAAGGCTGAGGCTGCCTTAAATCGTTCTTAGCAGTACCCACATTAGACTTTCCCTCTTATTCCAACAGATTTCACCATGTACATAGTTTGATACGTTTCACCAACCCTCCTCCTGACGACACAGTCAGGTGATCCCTTTGGAATTTGATCATTTTGATATCTGCTAGCCACTTTAGGCTGGCGTGGACAAGACACTTCACCTATAATTCTTGGGTATTGTCTCATAGAACTATTTTGCTTTGGACATCAGCAATCCTTCATACAGGGAGTCCTCAATTTGCAACTGTAATGGAGCTGAGTGACCAGTCGTAAGTCAAGGATTACCTGTAATAGGCTGTCATCTTGCATCTTCTAAGGATCCTGAATAATCCCCAGCTCAGAGACATGGATCAACCTGAATAGCAGTGACAGGGGATCTGCATAGTAAAGTAGGAGAGATATAGCCTGCCTCTCCTCTGCTGTTTAACTCTTCCTGTCCCTTTTAGTTGTTGTTCGGGCTGCTTTAGACTTTGTTAAATGCTCTTCTGGAATAGTGCTAAACCTATATTCAAAAAAAGCCCACCTGCCAGCTGATTTCTGAATGCATTCATACATTTGTGCAAAACCAAAGCAGATTTTGACAGGTGCATAGATCTAGCATTTACCAACACTCTAGCTCCACCCCATAGCAATAGCAATATAACTGTTCATAGGCTTTACAGCACTTTCTAAGTGGTTTGCAGAGTCAGCATATTGCCTCCAATGGTCTGGGTCCTCTTTTTACCATGTTAACAAGAATCGGTGGTATATATTGGAGGCAGATTAAAGGCAGGGAAGAAAAGGATCCTAAGTCTGATTTGAATGTTTCTCAAAGATCACCTACAAGAGTCCTATCATTTGGATAACATTTACTTACTGGATCTGAGAATATGTGCAGAGACCTTGGCTGAATTAATAATGAACTCAACCTTTGCTTTCACTGCTCATTGAATCTGGGATTTCATCCTGGGCCAGGAAGCTGTAAATGCATTGTCCAGCGAAGGAGTGGTTCTAGCCTCTTTAAGAGAAACCATAACTTAACCACTCATAAAGATAGCTAGTGAGGATGTGGGCATTAATAACAATGGGCCAAATTGCTAACATGCTGTTCTTGGTAATTGGGAAAGCAATGCTAAGTTAACTCTGATTAAATAAATAAACCAGATTTATTTCAACCAAGTTTTAGATGTTGCCAAATGGTAGATTATAGTACTGATGTCTTGTCCTTGAAATTAATTTTTGAACTCATAAATCTCTCTCAATAGTACTGATGTCTTATAGGTATATTTCCTGAAGAAAATGATATTTGTCTCCTTTGCATTTCTGCTTTGGAAATCCATGGAATTCTTTTAAATCTTGCAACTATTTAATGTTTGCAATAACTGAGAGAGGTCATCTGGAGATTTGACCTGAGCTTGGTGTAGATATGACAACAGAGGAGATGAGGCTGTGACTGTCCCCACCCATTGCTTTGGTTTGGCAATGGACAGATAGGGTTGATAAACTGAGGCTTAATCCAGATAAAAGACAGGTAAGGTTAGTCAATTAGTCATGTATTTATTTCTATGGAATCTCACTCCCTTAAAGAGTTGCATTTATAATCTACGGGCACTTATTGATTCAACACTGTCATTAAAGGCTTTAATAAGCTTGAGGTTTAACTGCAATCTTCTCTGGATAAAGATGGCTTGGCCGATGACACAATTACCCTATACTTGGATCATTCCATTTAGACAACAGAACATACTGACTTTGTAGATAGTACAGACTTTCCCCAATAGGCCAGAATAAAGCTATTCATTTATTGTGTGTGTTTGCGTAATGCTATCTGCTAGTTCCAAAGGAAGTGTTGCTTTTAAGTTTAAAAACCACTTCTTCCCATATCCTTCAGATCCTATTCAGAGGTCTCAACCCAAGAACTCATGTCAAACAAAGTGCTCCCAGTCACAACATAGCACCACTAATGGTTCAGCTATTCGATAGGTAGGTAGTAATAGATAATAGGCACTGCTGATGCATGATGGCACTTTCTGGTATCATATTGTCCGTAGATCATAGAGCTATGTAAAATTGGACCTCTTTGTTCATAGAGCGAAGTGATGATCATGGGACAGATCTTCTTCAAGGCAGGGTGAAGAAGTGAGGAGTTATGCTGCCACATCTGCAGTCAAAAGCCATAACATGCTCCATGGGCTGCTAAATTTCCATGAAAATATTTTCTGGAACAGCACAAAAGACAGCAAAGGCCACCTCCAACATACTCCAACACACTTAGAAGCAGCATATGCCTTTTTCTTCTGAAGCCCCACAGAAGGGCATTCATTGAAATCTTGATCAAAGCAAAATTCACCTTTGAGGCTTTCTACAGGAATAATCTCTAGGGCACATAGGGTGAAACTTTGGAATGGAAACAAATAAAGACGTCTGCCCAATGTAGGTATAACTGATGAACCATTTCTTTTCTTCCTGCCTAGAAACCCAGCAGTTATCTTGCTACAAATATATGCCAGAATTTCCATTCCTTGATGGAAGGAAAACATTTTTGCAAGCAAATATGAGAATGTCTAAGAGCCTAAGTCTGAGCTCAGTAATGAATAGTGAAGCAAGTTTTATACCTCTGTAAAAAGAGAGAGAGAGAGAGAGAGAGATTTATTTAAGGAAATAAATGAGAGGTAAAGCTTGACCCCCTAATAACCATAGCCTACCAGGAGGAGAGCCAAAGAGCAAATATTCCATTCATGAGTCCCTGGAAAGAAGGCAGAAGGAGTTATCTGACACCAGCAATCTCTTAGAGTAGCAGATAGAGTCACAGACGAAGAGGGACACTGTCCGCTATGAATGTAGGCTGGGTGATGCTAAGGAATGAGTTCCATTTGAATCACACTTCCACTCAATCCAATTCAGGGTCCCAGGACAAAGAAAGACTATTCTAAGAAACCCAAAGGTTGTAGTCTATACCCCTATATATTTCTTGCTGTCTTCAATTGTTTCTTCTCCAAATATCATCGTTTTAGTAATTTGCCATGTTTTATTCCAGGGAATAGTCTCTCCACACAGAATGGAGACATTCACTTTCACACAAAGGTCAGCTCTCTGTGGGTAACAGACAGATGAGCCACCCAACCCATTGCTATGCTGGTCACTCCATTTTCACCCCACAAGGAGCATAGTCTGGAAACATGCATCCAATTTAGCCATCCCAGCCCAATGGGCATGCCAATTTTTTCAACTTTCAATTTCCAAACATTAGGGATGCTCAAAAATTGTGACATGCCTTGGGGATTGTAAAGATATTTTTGTTACTTTAATATAATTTAGATGTGCTTGGTCAGTAACTACATAAATATCATAACTTTTTAACATTTTGTTTGTTTCCATACAAAGTTCCATTGCAATCCCCAAAGGGGGATAAAGTCACCACTACAATCTTTCCCTCCTACCTCACAAATATGAATGGAGAGGAGGGAGATCGGATGGCATCACTTCCTGTTCTCACTTATCCATTTATGAGCTCCTGCTGTGTAATATCCTGGAAAACTGTGTAACAGTGACTGTGGTATTGTTGTATTTCTTTCCATTTAAGCTACAGGTGTGGTGTGAAATATAGATTGAAAACAAATCACTGTCCTACAAACAACCCCCCAAAAACACACACACACACACACACACACACACACACACACACACACACACACACACACATTAGCTGAAGTATCAAGCAGAAAGGATATCAGGGCTACTTCTATCTTTGATTTTTCAGGAACTTTGGGTGCAGGGATGGTCTTTTCCTATTTGAGAATACATTCAAAAATAATATCTACTGTCAAAGTAATGTACGCTTGAAGAATTCTTTCACTATGTGAAAGGCAAAGAATTAAAAAAAACACCCTCCAATATAATTAATAGTTCAGTCTATAAATTTAGGAAAGTCTGGCAGAAGAAGGTGAATACTGCAAAAACCACCAGCTACCCTAGATGGTTCCTTCATTATAGCAGTGAAAGACTTCTTGGAGAAGGAAAATGACAAAATTGTAATGCAAACGCTGCCATTTTTGAATTTACATTGTGATGTTACTCATAAGGAGTAACTTAAGAGGCTCAGCTGTGCTGTAAAATCATGAAGCATATTTCAGCTTGTTGCAAACATCCCTAACCATAGATTGTGTGTTTCTAATGGAATTAAATGCTCGAGATTAACAGATTAATAGAGTTGGAAGGGACCTTGTCGGTCATCTAGTCCAACCCCCCGCTCAAGCAGGAGACCCTATATCATTTCTGATAGATGGCAGTCCAGTCTCTTCTTGAAAGCTTCCACTGATGAAGCTCCCACAACTTTTGATGATGGCGTAGTAGTAGAATTTGTGCAGAGAAGAGGCAGGCCCAGTTACGACTGACTTTTTCATGTAGCTTGGGCATAGGGCAAAGATTATATTTTAATCCAAATGTTCAACTGTCTGGCAAAAACTCTCATATTTTATTGAAAGAAGCCCTCAAAAGCAAACAAGGCAGGAGGCAAAATATCTCCAATCTCTCAAAACTCAAGAGAGAGGCATTCCCCTTCGCTGCACAGACACACTAGATACTATTTTAAATTGGTATCTAGAATCTTGAGGAAAGGCAGTGAAATGAGGAATGTTAATAGACCAGTAACTATTGAATTTTGAACCAGAAGTTTATTATTTTATACATTTATTAAGAAAATTTATATGCCACCCAACTCTGGGTGGTTTACAGAAGTAAAAATAAATTGTTTAAAAATTGTTGCAGTTTTAATTATAAAGAACAATTGGCGTTATAATGTTGATCCCACTGTTAGAAAATAGTGAGATACAAATCAATGTTTCTTTCAAATCAATGTTTTGTTGATAATGCCACTGTTCTACCTTGTTTTTATCTGCTATTTTCCACATGCTATTTATTTATACTTTTGCTTTTTTTAAATTTTAAATTTTCTGACACATCTTTATCTTAAACTGCATCAAGCTTGAATTTATTATACAAAGATAGACACAATAAATATATTACAATATTTTAAATGCACTTTTGTGTTATTTATGCATTTAACTCTTAACAAAATATCTTTGGAGCTCTTTGCATTAAATAATAACATTGGACCATGCAATTTAAGTGTTTCTGAATTTTAAATTTTCTTTCTTATAGTGTCACCTGCACCCTTCATTGAAAGAAATTTCCCAAAGTATTCAAATTTTAGTAGATTCTTTACATTAAACCATGGCTCCTTAAATATAAGGAAAGTTCAAGAAACATGGCAGAGGATGATACTGCCCACCCCAAATTACAATATTGCTGTAATTTGGCAGCAAAATAGCTAAATTGTGGTGGTATTGATTTGCACATTTTTGGAAACAGAGAAATGATGAAAGGTGAAAATGGGGTCATTTTGCTTCTCAAGGGCTTATTGTTCCCATTTCTATCCTGGCCTTTTGGAATTGTGCAGCTGGAAATGGGGTGTTGTGGGTTGCCATTATTTCTTTTCAGGTACAAGAAATCAAATAATGGTATAGAACAGTACACAATAGCACACAACATAGGCTTTTAAAAAATATTTCCTTTAAATGTTCTATACTATTTTACTGTAGCTGTTTTTAAGGCATCAGTTCATTATTATGAAAAAAGAATGTTTTAAATTCTTGGTGTAATTGTATTTTTTTTACTGAATGATATTGACTTAACTGAGAATAAGACCCATGTTACAGACATAAATGTCTTTGGCCACTGGGTGTCACTGTTCTTCCTTGCCAATCATTCTCTTACCTATGTAGTAAAAGACCATCTGGAGCATGGAAGGAGCCCAGGCCAAGAATCATTCAGAAGCTGGTTCATGTGGAATTTGTCCTTTTGATTTATGTCTAAAGTTGTTAGCACAATGGTACAGTTAGTGTTTTTCTCCAGTATTTATCCAGTATCATTGTGTGATGCAACTACAACATCAGAGTAACATCTGAATTACTCAGCATAAGAAGCAGTGAAGTCTGATATGATTTTTCCTAAACTCAGGGCAGATGCCTTACGCCAATAATTCCTTCTGTAGAAAGTTAGCGCCCACCTAGAAGAATGAAATATTATAGGAAATATTAAAAAGGCAGAATATTATACCTCCCTGGATGAGAAAAGGAGAAACATGCTTTTGGAAAGCAGCCCCCACCTTTGTTAATAGCCCCAGAAAGACTGGTGCCAACCTATCTACAAGACAAAAGGCTGAGCCAGCTTATCTACAAAACAAAAGACCTTCACCCTCAGGACATAATAGGATTAGCCCTCTACTCATCTCACCACATGGCACCTGAGAAGATTGCATCACCCAGCAAGGTTCAACCAAGTCTGGGACTCAAGGCAGCCTACTAAGTTACCCCTGCATGGCACCATGGGAGTCTGACAACCAATCAGAATACATGCCCTTGCCACAGGAACAGGAAGAAAGTCAAAGCCCAAGAGAGGGTATAAATCTCTCTCTCTCCCTCTCTCACCCATATGCTCAATTGCCCAGAACCTCAAACCATGTGGTTCTGTCCACCATTAAACCATCTTTCCAAACAGCCTCCATGTTTCCAGTGTCTTTCTCCCCATTTGGAACTGAACTCAGATGGACATTTCTTCCAACACTTCCAAACAATAATGCTTATACTTAATGGTTTAGCTTCGCTTTTATCTTCTAGCATCCCTGCCTCCCAATTTGGTTCATCCATTTCAGGTCTAACTTGAAGTTGCAATCCCTCTGATACTCCCTACTATTGACCTCAATAGCTGATACATAATGCTAAGCATGACCTGTTTTACACATAATGCTAAGTGATATACCATGGTGAATAAACTTTTGTTTGGTTTTATTTGCACATCCCACAAAACCAGAAATAAACCACATTATGGTTTAGTAAAATAAGTAAGCCAAATATATTTGACTAGACTTGTGCTTAATTGTGCAGAAATGTAACATAATTTTTACCCCACAATTTTATTAAACCTAAATCCAATCTAAGACCTGTTTCCCTTAAGAATGTTTTTCTATCTGTGTTTCATAACCCACAAATGCCCTTCCAGTGCCATTGTGAATCGCTCTGTAACTGAGATGGTCTCTAAATTCTGCATCATCTAAAATATGCTTTTACAAACATGAGACACGCTACAGTACCAGGGCAATACATTTGCAGGCAAACTTTGTACCTCTGCACGGAATTTTTCCAGAGTACTATTTGTGACAGTATTTCATATTGTAAGCCTTTCATGCTGAGGAGTGGTTCCTGTAATGAGGTGTGATGAGCCTCCCACTAATCACATGATGCTGTAATGAGGGCTTGCAATGATGAGCAATTTGATGGGTATATTCCAAGGCCATATGAGAAATGGCAACATATCACTGCTTTGTGACTCTGTGCTCTTGTTCTGCTTCCCAGGCCCTCACTTCCCCTCCTAGCAGCATGCCTGAATGATTAGGAAAAGAATTTATTGTGCAACGTTAGATATTTGGATGCCCATGTGAGTTTGCCAACAGGGACTGCTGGATGTATTTTAATGTATTTGTTGATATTTTTAACTGGTTTGTGTCCTCCTTTTAAAATACCATTGCATTTTTAATGCAAAACATAGTAAACATAGTAAGATATTCACAAATATATGCACAGAAAGAGTACAAGACAGGCAGAATGCTAATGATTTCTATGGTGAAGGTAAACAGGTCTTTTCTTTTCTTTTCTTTTCTCCCTCTGTTTGTGTGTGTGTGTGTGTGCAAGACATGGACATGATAAAAACTAAGAAGTGGGATGAAATGCTCTTTCATTGACCACTTTGAAAGGATAGCAAAGAAGCACCAACTGGCTGACAATTCTCTGTGCCCTGCCTTAGTAGAGAAATGAAGCAATGATTGACTGATGCTTTTCTGCAAGATCAAGACTTGCAAATATATAAACATGGATTCAAGGCATTCAAGAGATCTACAGTTATGCACAACAATTCAGATCATCCAGTGCATTTTAAGCTAGTTTTAAATGGATCATGAAATAAACCAATAAACTAATAATCTGAAAGAATCTTTACTTCTCATTCAGTATCCAATTCCCAACCAAGAAATGCAGAAATATCCTTATTGTAGTGTAAAAAAGCAATGCCTTTATTAAACTCTTGAATACACTTTAGCTTTCAAGATGAGAAAGTAACAATACTAAAAACATTTATTGTGTTTAATTATTTTATGTTTTCATATTTGTTCTTAAAGGGTTAAATTAATGGCAGAATGGTGATAATGTTTCTAGAATCTAGACTAATAATACAGATGGTGGCATTTATGTGGATGAAAAATTATGGCCTCATCATTGATGATGTCAGAGAGAATCTCATGTACATGTCACAGACACCCCATCAGTCACGTTCCATAAAACAAACACACAAATATGGTCATGTCTTGCACTACAGATAAGTAAGAACTGTGTATTCCATATATGACAAGAATAATCCTAACAAGGTAAAGAGAATGGGGTAATGATTTTCCATAAATTATTTAAAAAAACCCAGTTTGGTGTAGTAGTGAAGGCACTAGGCTAGAAACTGGGAGACTGTGAGTTCTAGTCCCACTTTAGGCATGAAAATTGGCAGTGTAAATTTGGGACAGTCACTTTCTTTTGGTCCAATCTACCTCACAGGGTTGTTGTGAGGAAATTAGGAAGAGGAAGACATATTAGGCATATTTGCCACCTTATTTATAAAAAATAGTATAGGCAGGATAAAAATAAAAATAAATAAATAAATAAATAAATAAATAAATAAATATAAATAAATATAAATAAATAAATACACAGTCATCTATCTAGCAATTAACAATATAGCTAACAATTATCAAGCCATAAGGAATGGCTCTTGCACAAGTTTTCAGCATTCAGAAATTCAGATAATCTGATTAGGCACTTCACTGCCTTTTGTGCCATGTGAGATGTTGCTCCCACAACTTCATAAATTAATCATTCTTTTCGGGCAGCTTGTGAGAGAAAAACATGTTTGTGCTGGCTTTATTGTTTGGTGCTTCCCTGTAACCGAAAACTTTAAAAATGTACGTGGGTGACTGGCTCTGAAAAGAGACATTTGTCAGGCATGCAGAGAGTTAATGAATTATAACATTTCAAGCTGGTGCCACGGGGCCACTTGGCTTTGCCTCACAAGCATTTTGGTGTCACTCAAATTGCTCATGTGACAGCGTTTGACATGAAAAGAGACAATAGGCATTGTGGAATGCACATATTATAAAATAAAAGAGACACAGTGTGGGCAAACAAAGGCTGCTTCCTGGAACACTGTGTCACAAGATTCCCAGGGCTATAGCCTTCTTGTCTTGGTCACATGGCAGGTGCACAGAACTCAGTGTACAGCTGTCTGTAGAGGATGTGCCACATCAGACTAATTCCTTGGTTCAACCTGGGTGGTTCTTGCCAGGCTGGGACTGATAGATATCAGAGTTCTGCTGAAAAGTTCCATTGTGAAGTTCTTCCCTGTTTATTAATCGGTAGGGAGTGGGCTCACTAGAAGAGCTCATCCCAAGGCAAGGTATGCAAGACATCAAAACAAATAGACACCAGGATGTTTTCTCATGCCTAGTGAGCACCCTACAAAGGTAAAAGAAGTGCCAGAAGAGATATACTTGGGAGGCAGAATCAGCACACATAGCATGGAAAAAAGAAAGGAGCTGAATTTTTATGCACATATGTATGTAAGAAGGGAATGATGTTTTCTCTTTTGCCTGTATGCAGTGGTGAAATCTAAAATTTTCCACTACCGGTTCTGTGGGCGTGGCTTGGTGGGCGTGGCTTGGTGGGCATGGCTTGATCATGT
>JANHFL010001576.1:56000-69939 GCA_032468155.1 Oxyrhabdium leporinum | reverse complement strand
GAGCGGGCGGGCAGGGGCGGGGCCAGCCAGAGGTGATATTTGCTGGTTCTCCGAACCAATCAAAATTTTCCCTACTGATTCACTCGAACCGGTTGAAACCGACTAGATTTCACTTCTGATGCCATAGGTAATCCTTTTTTTTCTCTTTCCTTTCATTCTTCTCAGCATTGCCATAATAATGTGTCCTAAATATGATAATTTGAACTCGATCATTTGTGCCTTAACTGAAATCTTTGGACTGATTTATTATGTTTATTTGTTTATTTTCTTGTTACAAATAGGGAGTTGCCATTGGTAAACCAGGCAGACAAAAAAAATCAGGGTTAAGTGTCTGCAAATCACCACAACCATATGTCATATACGTGCATCAGAGCAGCCATTTCATTCCAAGAGAAATGTTTTGAGAAAAGTGCATCCTTTAGTTTTACTAATACTGGGATTGCATTATTGCTTATGGAAATATATGGATTTTTTCCCCCAAAATGTTTTATCATTATGACTATTTGCTTAAATTAATTGGTTCTAGAATTTATTGTTCAACAAGAGTAAAAAAATATTTTAACTAAAAATGAAGCATGTGTATTTTTGAATCTTTTACTTATTTTTTTTTACTTTTTTTACTTATTTACTTTACTCTTTTACTTATAATACATGAAGGGATTTTAAAAACTTGATTTTAGCCAAGGCAATACAAGACATTTTAAAAATTTGGTGTTGCAAAATCTAATTCTTATATGAGTTTATTTTATCCACAGTCTTCTAAATAAAGGTAAACATCCCTGAATTTTCAGGTCTCAAACTTGTTTCTCTACTTTGAGTAAATTACCTCAAAGAAAAAAAAAAGTCCTTTGTGCATTAACAAAAGATGGTTCTGTTGTTAAAAATTGGATTATTACTTGAGTGATCTCCAAACCCAACATTTAAGTGATTTCCACCAGTTTCTTTAAAGCATAATCAAAAAGTAATTTCTTGAACGGACTCACCTTTGCTTTGAACTTTATCATACAGGACTTGGAATTGTGTAGTTCTGTATAATTGAAGATTAATCACAGATACTATTAGTCATGCAAGGTCCAAAGAATGTTTTCTAGATCATTTTTGAAGTATGCACAGCCTTAATAATTTTGTGATGATACTTTGCCATGAACAGAGACAAAGTATGCAAAAAGGGGGGGGGGGAATCATGTTGGTTTCTTGCAGGCAAAAGTAAATTAAGCTTGCTAAATATGTTCCTTGCCAAGAAATAAGACACAACACTAATGTTCTTAATGAAGTGCAAAGGAACAGCACAATCTAACAGAACAGTCTGAAATAGCACATAATCTTTCCTTCGCCTCCCAAAGAATAATAAATGCTTTTGGAAGAAGACTGAAAATTCCAGGAAAGCAGGAAATCAAACAGACAGTTGGTATAGTATATTTATTTTTTATTATTTGTTAAATAATGAATGCTTGTAAAGAAAAAATTACTGTTCTAAAATTTAGGGAAAAAAGTGTTTTCTCCCAATAGGGTTAAACAAATTTGAAATAATATAGGGAATCCTTTTAATATAAATTATGATAGTTTATAGAGATTAATGAATAAACAGAAGCATGACAACTGCAGAGAACACACAGGCTAGAGTGCAGATGGACAATGAGACCATCAAAACATTAAAGGAATTCGTCTTCCTAGGCTCTAGGAAGATGAATTCCTTTACTCCATTGACCAAAATGGAGCCCTGAGATCAGGAAGTGTATAGCACTTGGAATAACTGCATTGTCTGGCATGAATAACATCTGGAAGAGTAAAGACATCAGCCTCATAACCAAATGCAGCTTAGTTAATGCAGTATTTTTTTTCCAATTGCTACTTATGCATGCAAAACTTGGACTCTAAAAAGGCAAATAGCAAAAAAGGTGAATGCAAACTGGAGTGCTGGAGGTGACTATTATGCATCTCATGGACTGCAAAAATAACAAAGACATTCTAGACCGAACCTCACCAAACATATCACCTGAAACCAAGATCACCAAACAGAGACTGTCATACTTTGGTCATGTTTTGAGAGCTGACTCACTCCAAAAATCAATCATGCTGGGAGTGATTAGCGGACAAAGGAGAAGGGGCCACCCTAGCATCCACTGGCTGGACACTATAAAAGATGACATTGAGATGACCATGGCGAATCTGAAGGAGACAATGCAAGACAGAGGGGCATGGAGAGTGCTGTTCCATAGACTGGCCGAGGGTTAAATACAACTGAATCGCTGATGACGGTGACGATATGGTAGTTGATGTATAGCAAACTCTCACTGACCTAGCAAAAGTGTGAACTATGCTTTGAAACATCCTTACATCTTTCAGTGAAAACTGAAACTGATTATCACAGGGTACAACGGAATTCAGATCTGAGGAAGATTTGATATGAAAAATGCATCCATCAGAAAACATTGAATGAACAAAACTGAGCAGGACTGTGTACAACAGTCCACTGCACGGCTCCTTCTGGAGGAGAGATGACCTAAAATTCCCAATCATTGAGGGGGATTGGAATGTGACCCTCTCCCAGGCTTGGCCTAACTTACAAGGTTTTAACAATAACATAAGCAAATCTTTGTGCCATCTTACGTTCCTCACATGGAAGACAGATACAACTGTAATAAGCTGAGACAGTAGAACGAACACATTTTTATTCTAAATCTTTTCTTTTTCCAGCTCTCTTTTCCAGTAACTTTTTACAAATAGGTCAGGAAGATACAGAGATTTTACTCCAGACAAGCAAGAGGCAGTAATGCTGGTCTTTGTTTGTTTGATATGTCAGTCAGTCAGCCAAGCAGCCAGCCTGTCACCAGCCAAGCTGACAGTCCAGGGCATTTGTTTTATTTATTGCTTAGTAAGACATGGTGCCGGGAGTTGATACCGGTGACTGACTGAGTCAGCAACTGCCACAGAATAGCTATGAGAGGGAACAAAGAAAAGTTCAGGATTTTGGCAACAGAAAAGCTGTCTCTTTATTTACAATTTGGAAGGTGAAGCTAAACAGATGCAAAATTGTTCATTTCTCTACCTTTTCTTTTCAGGAGAGTATTCATATGGCACGAACAAAGTGCATTCAAAGCTCCTAAGGAAAGTAGTTAGTTATCCTGGTTACTTTATTTGGAACCTCCTCTCATTTCTATGGAAATAGAGAAATTACTAGAAACTAAAGAACTGAGTGTCTTGTTGGGCCAAATTTGCAAAATGAAGAGATCAAAATTTTCTGAGATTTCAAAATTCAAATTGATAAGTCCTTGGAACCTACTAAATCAGACTACTCCTAAAGGTATAGAAAAAAAGGAAGTCTGTTCATTGATGTGACAGTACCGGGAGTTAGTCAGATTAATGAAAAAAAATGACAAGAGGAAATAACAAAATATTGAGTTTTACAAATTATGGGGGAGAAATCAGTACTAATCAGGGATGGGCTGCAAATTTTTTAGCAAGGGGTTCTCTGCCCTAATGACTGGCTGGCTGGGCGTGGCCGGGTAGGTGTGGCCGGTTGGTCATGTGACTGGGTGGGTGTGACTGGTTGGTCATGTGACTGGGTGGGTGTGGCCAACTCTGGCAAAGGCCGACAAGTGAGCAAAGGAGCCAGATGTGAGTGGCCAAAGGAGACGAGGCGAGGAGTGGGAGGATCTATAAGGTGGGATGGGGCGGGGCGCGGCGGGGCCAGCAAGGAGTGCATTTTGGGGGTTCACTGAACTCCACAGAGTCTTAGCAAAGGGTTCACCCAAACCCCCACGACCCCCCAGCACAAAAACTCAATGTTCTTATTCAAAGGCTTTGCACATGGAAAAGTCATTGTCCCCTTTTGATTCCCAAACAATGTGAAAAAGAAAGAAGAAGGAAGGCAGGGAAAGGAAGGAAGGAGAGAGAGAGAGAGAGAGAGAGAGAGAGAACAGTTTGTTTGTTTTTTTGGACAATCCATTCAGACTTATGCTGCGATCCTATTTATGCTTATGTAATGAGGCTCTTACTTCCCAGTGTGCACATTTAAGATTTTATAGTTTAGGAGTATCAGATCTGGGCTACAATCCAGATAATCAGTAGACAGTAGCAAAGAGAGGCAGAAAAAGTATATCACTGCTATTTAATGATTGTCTGGATTTTATGGTTCTGATCTGATAGCATTATTGCAGTTAGTGGAATTTGTTCTTCCTGCTATCAGAGAAGTGAATGCATTAAATTAAATGGGAATTCAATTGCATCAGTAGTTTGACAAGGGCTGATGAAAGCAATCCATTCTGCCAGAAATCTGGCAGAAAGCAAACATTTATTCTGAAGAATTTATGAGACATACAAAATGGTGTAGAACCATTTGAAAACAGGTGGGGGGATAAAGCCTGAGGCTTTTAGTTGGTGAATGACAAGCACTTATCTAAAAAGGTTTATGAAATTAGTAAACTCATCATAAAACAGAATTATAATAGATTTTTTTTTATTTTTTACCCTGGAATATAGAGTTTTCTCAGTGAAGTTGACTATCGCTTAAAAATCCACTGTAGTTGATTTATATCTCATCACATAAGGCCATTTCTTTCTTTCTCAGTTTTCTGATTTTCTCCATTCCCACATGCAACAGAGGTAGTGAGAGGATTCCATACAAAAGAGACTAACCATTTGGCTGTGGGAAAATTAGGAGCAGCTCTTGAAGACATAGGTGTCCTAAGTCCAGATCAAGTGCACACATGTCTAGTGCTTCATAGTCAAGGAAGACCTCCCAAACAATCCCAAAAGCTTTAACATCTGTACCAGTGGGGTGCGAAAAGGGATGGCAGCATTTAAACTTTTTCTGAGACAAGTGAAAGGTTATGAATATGATGCTGCCAAATACAGTTTTAATCTTCACAAGAACTCTATGCAGTGGATTTGATTGAGCATCAGTTAACTCATAAAATGTCACCATATGATGAATGAGGATTTGAATTGGGTCCCTCTGATTAAAGTGGCTGCAACTAACAAATAAGCAACAAAAGCCCACTTCGCTAACTTTTGCTATTTTCTGGATATTGCAATATAAAATAGGCCTGGTAACTGATGTTGGGTTTTTTTAAACAGTAAATAAGCAAGTAAATATTATGTTTACTTAATATTTCCCTAATGTTATTAATATTTATTTAAAGCTATCTACTGGGATCTTTGGGTTAAAGCAAACAGCGACCTTTCTTCTTTCACACATTGGAGGTCTGCTCTACTTTCCTTTCCCTTAATAGAAATTTGGAGTGAAATTGCTCTCAAAAATGGGGGAAAAAATGTTAAATGCTGAGAGAGAAATGGCTGCAGCAGAGAGTGGTTAGTGACCAGAGAAGTGTGAATATATTTACAGCTCCTAACACTGAAACATAACTGGCCACACCCAGCAGGTCATCTAACTGTCTCTAAGGTGCTAGATGAGAATTGCTGGAGATTTTATACATCCTGAACCAAGGATGGGATAGAGTTGACTCAAAGGCAGAAAGACAGAACATTTATGCCAGAACATTTAAGGCCTTTCCTTAACTTAGTTCCAGGACTTTCACTTTTAAGTTGGCAACTAACGGCAACATTTTCATAGTGAGTCAAGATGTTGTGCTTCATCAACAATTTGGTCAGCATTGTTTGTTGTCAGGTGATTCCTGGGGCTGGGTTCATCCTGGCACATTTTGAACATTTTAGACTAGCATATTCCTTGATCTCAAATCTCAGAGCATTGTCTCTAAGGGCAATTTTGTTTTGGGTAGTAGAGTCCAGTTTTCAAACCAGTTCTCCCATTGTCTCTATCAGCTGAACCATCACTTGGGGACCTGATTCAATCTGAATTGCAACTGACCTGTGGGGATGGAAGGAGAATTCATGGTAAAGTGGGAGAAAGAGTTCTTTCATAGTGCAACTCTGCTACTATCCACATGTCTGTTTGGTTATACTTCAATTAATGTGATAAAGGAGATATCCCTCTTCTAAAATACTATACTGTTAAACCTCTGTCCAAGATGAGCCTGATCACCAGTTGATGTCAGCTGATAATTCTGAACATACCAACTCAAAATATTTGATAAATGAAGGCGAATATACGTGTCCCAGGATAATGTTGCAGGATCCAATCTGGATCGGTCATCGGAACCAGAAGTTTAGTCTTCTGAGCTTTTGGACTTGTGCTGGATCCCATCTCAGAGAACGTCTCTCTAGCAGAGTGTGTGCTTTGGGCTATTCTGGATTTATATGCAGTCTGTTGTATGTGGCTTTTTAGATGTTGATTGGGGTGTTGACGGCTGGTGATTAAGTCATTGACTATTGTTTCCTTATTCAAAATATTTGCACCAAACTACAGTGAATTTTGAAAGGTGGCTAAACCCTCTGGTTTAGCCATCTACTAAAACTTGCCTTCTTCCTCAACCCTAGCCCTAGAGCACTTTAAGGAGAATTATTGATAGATATGTTCTTGTCAATTAATGAAGTTTGATGGGAAGAAAGAGAAACATAACTGGAACAATTCAACAATCCTGGTAATCAACATGCACATTCTTTTGGCAGAATTGAGTTTTCCACTGGATTTATCAGATATTTATATCAGTAGAGTTTTCTGTCAGTTCAAGAATTCATGGGTAGCTATGTTGAGAAGAGCTTTTAATGATGACTTTGTCTGTTTTATTCATGTATTAGGAATTGAAGTGAAGCTATTGTCAGGAACCAAATAGATAGTTTATCATTGTTAGGGCACAATTCATGGTATCGGCCCTTTGAGATAAACCAAGTGAGGACTAATGGAACTCTTTTATTGCCAGATATATTAGCTGAATCTTGAAAGTAAAGATTCTGTCACCACTATTTCTTATATACCAAAGAGCATAAAGGAGTGTAATCTTGAGGTTCTTTCTCACTCTCTCATATCTTTCAGGGCTAAGCTGGTGTTTCAACAAAAGCTGTTGAATACATTCTTCAAAGCCATACCACTCTAGACATTGTACATTTCAAATAATCTCTCTTAATTCTCTTCAAATCCCACAATTACTACATTAATCACATTGTTGGCACTGAAGATGGTGTTATGACTGAGTATCTCACTGGCATGGAAACTAAACCCTCCATAGCAAGCCCACTTATATAATCTCAGACTTTTTGGGTCTAATTAGTTGAAATTAAAATACTGAAACACAGTAGAATTTATTTATTTATATTTAAAAAATCCATTTGTGTTGGGAAATTCTTGTCCAGTATCAAGTTTATTCTATTTTAAAGATGGTGTGCTTGTCAGGAAAAAGGAAATAAATTGGATATAATAAAAAGAGATTAAGCTACTATGGAAAAAATTGCCCTCTACTCCATTTGTTTGTTTTGGCTACATTTGCACAGAATATTTCAACAGCTAAGACAAAGGTTAAGCACAAGTAGCAGTAATTGATAAAGGTAAACCACTCCTAACCATAGGAATAAAAGTATTTTATTGTCTGCTTGTGACAGCTGATTACAGGGAAGCGGAGTGTCTTATAACATTTATCAGATTATTTTGTAAAGGTAATGAATCAGATCTGAGAAGCAGCTTTAAATGTTTAGAAATACCGTACAACTGATGTTTAAAGCAGCTAGAGAACCTAAACAGAGAATATCCCACCACTGAAACATTTTTCTACAATATATTCTCTAAAGTACAATTGTGCCTATGTGAGGCAGCTTAAATTCATCATGGGGAAGATCTTTTCATTGGGAAAATGATGTAGTTCTTTTTATCAAGACAAAGAGGAGATGTGATTTGCCTTAATGAAACATTGCATACTGCCTTCTAGGCACCCCATCATCTTCTACCGAATGTCCTCTGGGTTCTTTCCTTCATTTGCAAAAGTTGGACAAGGAAAGCTTGTCAAGGAAAGCTTTCTAAGGAAAGCTCCAAAATACGGCATGGAAGCTTTTTTAAGTGCTAGAAATCATCTATAGCATCTTCCGTACTTGGAAAGTGCAAAGGATTTCCAGAGAATTCTAAAATGAGTGTTGCTCTATAGTCTCCTCCAAGCATCCTACAGCATTGGCGAAAGCCAAAATGGTGACTTTTTTCACGCTTAGAATTGCCAAAGGAAAAAGAGAAGGGTCTGGGGGAGCAGGGCATAGAGAAGCACTGTAAAGCATCGAGACTACTTCTCTTTATTCTTAGAGGTAAGCAGGCTGTGTTGCTTCCTGAAGAAACTTTGGGGGGTGATTCATGCAAACTTTGCAACCTCTTTCAGGCATTATTATTGTTTCAGGCCTAAGGAAACCAGTCTACGTTATTTTGAATGAAATAAAGAAAAAAGAAGAATTAAAGAAATATGCAGAGAAGGTAAGTATTTCGCAACAAATTAAGCTTTTTATAGCAACCTTTAAAAGTAAGAGAAATGGAAATGAAGATGAATTTTGTGAAACCAAAAAAAAAATGAGTTTACAAATAAACCAAAGAAGTGGCTAGCATATGCATTTCAGAAAGAGAAAGAAAAGAATATTGAAATTATAACTTCAAATTTATATTGGAAATGTGAACAACAAGAAGGGACATTTTTATCATGCTTGAGGGTCGTAGAAAAAAACCTCGAAGATTCTTGTCTCAAACACACACAATCATTCAGAGGATTTTTAAGATTAATATAAAATTGAGACTAATTAATATAACATTTTTCTTTTAGGTCTGAAGGACAAAGATTAAAAAAATTATAGAACTCTGTTTTTGTACATGATAACTGCAGCAAGATTAATATTCTTTCCATCTGTGCACACAGATGGAAAAATTCGGCCTTGCTCACAATGGAGGAATGATTGGTGGAGATGATGGAACTTGCTGAGATGGCTAAATTGACTTCTTTGATCAGAAAAAAGACAATAGCTGCATACATTGCTGACTGGAAACTCCTTATGGACTTTTTGCGTAAAACAGAAAAAATGAACTTAAGATTTATGGTTTCAATGATTCAACAGGATAGGTTTAGAAAAAAGAGAGTTATGTTGAACCATAGAATAAAAAGTAAAGTTGTGATTGTACATATGACTGCTGTAAAGAAGATTGGAAACTACTTTTTTGTGGGTTTTTTCTTTTCTATTTTTCTTCCAGGGTTGCTACATTAGGTCTGCTGCATTCAGCCAACTCTTCTATGCTGCAGGGCAGTGTATAAACAATGAGTTTCAGTTCAGAAGAGGACATTCATTCTCTATCACATCCCAGGAGGGAGATGAGAGAAATAATGAAATGCAATTTCATGTGATGAGATTGGTGACGCTACTTAGCCTGCTTGTGAAAGACAATTGGACATTAAACCAAAGAAGATCAAAAGCCTAGATTATTTCAGTCCTGCCAGACAATTTATGTGATGATAGCCCACTTCATTATAAATTATAACTCATCATCAACATCATCATCATCCTAGTGTTTTTCCTGTGGGTGCAGGGTCCACTTTTCAGATCAACAACCACCATCTTGTGCAATCAAACACACCATCTGGGTCCAACTGGGCATTTTTCACGTCTGCATTTATTGTAGCTTGCCATCTTTTCTTTGGCTTCCACATGGGTGCTCGCTATCTATATTAAAATGGAAGGCAATGTAGGCAACAATGTGGGTGCTGCTCATAGAACATGGCCGTACCACTGTAGGCATTTCTCCCACATTTTTTCTGATATTGACATGGTGCCCATTTGCTTATGAAGTGTGTCATAGCTGATGTGATCAAGGAGGGAAACCCCTAACAACCAACAAAGTGTGTGCATCTCAGTGGCATGTAAAATGGCTAGTACTTAGCACCATATAGAGCTTCTGGGTGCACCATAAGTGATTTGACTTCCTTCAAGTCAAGTCTGACTTCTGGTGACATGATTTTCTTTCACTAGTATGGGTGAAGTTTGCCTTTGCCTAGACTTTTTTTAAACTTTATTATCCAGCTTATCCACTTCTGACCCTGCCTAACTTAGTGTAACCTAAGGATAGGACTTACTAATTCCAAGATCAGTTGCATTAATTGATGCAACTGCATAAAACTGCCTGAATTGAGCGAGGCAGATGGTTCTCCAAAATTCCAGAGTTGTAATCTGTAATAACAAAGCTATAGCAATAAAACAGGTTTGTCTATTGAGAATAGAAACTATTACAACTGATGCCAGATGTTTTATATTGCTAAAAGAATCAAATAGTAGCAGTAATAAGTAAAAGTCTTGACAGAAAGCAATAATACACAAGATAACATTGGACTGTGTGAGTCATTGGCTTTATCTGAAATACGACAGCTTCATAGGATTATATGGCCTTAAGAGCCACTTCTTATTGTGGTTGAGTATGTGTTTCCCAGGCTTGATTAAAGAAAAGTGGGTGATATTTGTCTCTGAGGTTAGATGTTTTTTAAAAGCCTTCTTATTATCTCAGCAGATTTAGAGAGAAGGTATGTTCACCTGGGAATCTGAAGAGTAAATCTCACTGTTCAAAATATGTTTAATTGTTCAAAATGTATGTCTTCCATAGGAAAAAAAATGAAAATTCAAGGAGTCTTTTCATTACTGCAGTGTATAAATTAAGTGAATAAATAAATGCATAAAAATCGCCATTCCCCCTTGTCCTATTGCTCTGCCCACTGCAACTATTCTCCAAAAAGTTATTCTGACCTCAATAGGGTATCTTCTCCTGGGATACTGGGATCATAATCCAAAATGAAAGGGAATTCAACAATCAGCAATAAAAAGAATGATGTCCTTGGATAAATGAATATTAAAACAATATGCAGAATATTGGGTCATTATAATGGCAAAGATTAGGCTCACATATACCAAACATCTGCTCCAGAAATGGCTTTGGCAATCACTCTTTCCATTAGAAAAGGCCATTTTAAACTGGAATTCTGACTTCAGTGGTTGTTGATTAGATTTAAACCCAAAGATTTAATTTTGCCAATTCCAGCTACTTTTAGGGAGATAATCTATGCCTTCAATTCTTAATGACATTGGGTGAGAAAGGAAAAGTGAACTTCTTTGAACTTGCTTCAACAGTTGACCCTTTAAGGGAAGATGATGTTGTGGAAGTAGGCATCATCTTTTGGTAAGGAATGTCTTATAAGTAGCAGCTATGATATCTCTATTCTGTGCATGATAAAATATATTTTTGCATTTCAAGATAAAAGATACTGATAGTATTCTTTCCTCTTCTAACCAAAAGGAAGATATGGATTTGGGGGGCGGGGGGCGTACAGGATGCATGATAAGCCAATCCTTGCTATTTATTCCAGTTTTTTTAGATTTAGTAGAAAGACCAGCTGCTTTAGCTTTCAATAGGTGGGGTTTAGTATTTTGCCCTACTTTCAGTACATTATTTCATGGAATTTGGTGCAGATGTGGGTTAAAAGTCAGCGAAAATCTAGAACATGACAACATTTAGAAGGCAGCATTTGAGACAATTTATGGTGTAATTGGGGTTAAGTCTGTGCAATAATAAACTTCCTAACAGTGAGGATAATTAGCCAGTGGAAGAGCTTGCCGTCAGAAGTTGTAGGTACTTCATCACGGGAGGTTTTTAAGAAGAGACTGGACAGTCACTTGTCTGAAATGGTATAAGGTCTCTTGCTTGAGCAGGGGTTTGGACTAGAAGTCCTCCAAGGTCCCTTCCAGCACTATTCTGATTGATTGATCTCAACTAACTATAGCTCAAGATATGAATTACTGAAAAAAATTGTTTGAAGAGATGTCAGATGACATAAAATTCCCCTTTGTGTTGCTCGATTTGAGTGGATTGTTTCTAATCATAAATGGCGCTTATCACTTACTGTAATTACTGTAATGGTTTGGCCATGCATCCAAGAAAAGTACAATAAGAATATTATACTATGCTTCATAGCTCAGACATACCAAGACAAAAGTCAGATTATTTTAAAGTGCTTTAAACCAAAACATTTCCTATTCTACAATGTTGCAATTTAAGGATTGCAAACCACAAGATCCTTTTAAAAAATCATGGTAAAAATTAGCTGAGTTAAATGGACATCAATTGATTTTGGGATATAGCAGAACAGTTTTAGTTCAGTCTCATCAAAATACTGCAAAGCAATTCTATTAAATAGCAATCTCCATTTTATTAAAGTTTGTAGTTTATTCACAATGAGAAGAAGAACTATTGGGTATTATATTATTTCTTACAGGACTCTTAAAAAAGATTCCAGATTTAAGTTGTATCTAATTACTTTTTATTGCATAACTTTTATAGACATAGCATCTCATTTCTTATTTTGCTGCCTCCTCCCCACCTCCTAAATCTTTTCTTTCGTTTCTGTTTCAGTGTAGTACTATACTGAGTATCTTGGGAATATCATAAATGTCATTTATGAGGATCTTTTTTTATTTTAAACTGCCCAGTCTTAAGTAGATCAAAATGAGAGCCACAATTACTAATACTACTTTATTGTAGGAGATATTTGATAAATACTTATTATCTTCATGCCTACTATTCCATACTTTGCTCTACTTCTACTGATATTCATTTCATTATTGCATGTGCATGTTTGAAGGACTTCAAGCCTAGTAGTAGATTATGAGCAATCACTATTTTGGGAAAAGAAAAAAAATGGGCCTGCTTATTCCAGCAATAATTGCTGTAGAACAATATTTTTTAATATTAAAATGTAAATAAGCATCTTTCTGAAGGGAGAGAAAGATGTATTTTTAGAAATGTAGATGGAAATGTCAGGGGGGAAAAATCCCTGCAGGACAAAAAATATTTCAAACAGCAACAATAGAAGCTTCCCAAAAATGCAATATCCATTTCAACTTAGCATGTGAACTTTTTTGAAATTCACAGTTGACACTAATTTTCCACAATGAAATTCCCTACTAAATTAATTCAGAACAATAGGATTTGCCATTCTCCACCTAAGGATGTCCTAATTGTCTGGTAATTCTATTGTAGCCATAAGTGCAGGAATAGGGTTGGCCGAGTTTTAGAGTTAAATGCTCTACGTAGTTTTAAACATCTTGACTCAAATGTTTACTGTGTGTGTAAATAGATTTAGATGAAGGGTTGTGACCTTTGTTTTGTTCAGGTGGGATCCAAAGGAAATGAAGCTTAGTGCTATTTTTTCCACTATATGTCATTAAATCTTCACAGCTATGAGTTCCTTTCTTCTCTTTCTCTCACCTCCCCCCCTATACATTTTCTTCTTTGAAAAGTCATTTTTCCAGAGCTGCCAATATTTTAACTCTAGCATGCTAGGGTGGATTTCAACCAGGAAGGCTTCTCTTGATAAAGGGAGGCAGGAAAAAAAATCCATGTGGTTAACATTTTAAGTGCTGAATGTATCTGCTCGCTCTGAGATTAGTTGCTCCAATGTGGAAGAAAGTAGCCAATGGAACAGTCTGCTATCAATGGGTTATAATTGATAGTAGATAGTAAAAGCAACAGGGTTGCTTGATTATTTCTAATTGAAAATTAATCAAGAACTCCCACTCCCCCATTTGAATGCATTCTGTTTTATTTTCTGCACTCCATTACACATAAAGGTAGTTCTTGCTTAATAATAGTAATTTGGTTTGGAATTTCCATCACTCAGTGCTGTGCTCGTAAACAGGGGTGAGTTTCAAATTTTTTAGCCCTAATGACTGGGTGGGTGGGCGTGGCCGGGTGGTCATGTGACTGGGTGGGCATGGCTGGTTGGTCATGTGACTGGGTGGGCGTGGCTAGGTGGTCATGTGACTGGGTGGGGGGTGGCCAACTCTGTTAATCTGTTAAATCTGACAAAAACTGGTAAAGTTTCTCCCTGCCACTAATTTCAGTGAGGGGACAAAGACAGCCTGCAACATCAATTTTTAAAAATGGTTTGGTTTAAGCATGGAATTCCAAGCAGGACAAAGCTGCTATTTTGAGTGTAAAATAGGCCTTCACAAAAGTATTTAAAAGCCCATTATGGTAGCTTTGCAAGAACAAAAGGCTGGCTCAGTCCTTAACAAAGGTGGG
>JANHFL010001576.1:18992-49711 GCA_032468155.1 Oxyrhabdium leporinum | reverse complement strand
TTAGAAGGCCAGATCCTGAAGATGAAACTCAAATACTTTGGCCACCTAATGAGAAGGAAGGACTTACCGGAGAAGAGCCTAATTCTGGGAATGATTGAGGGTAAAAGAAGAAGGTGATAGCAGAGAATGGGGTGGCTGCAGGGAGTCACTGAAGCAGCTGGCGTGAGCTTAAATGGACTCTGGGGGATGGTAGAGGACAGGAAGGCCCAGAGAAACATTGTCCATGGGGTCGTGATGGATTGGACATAACTTACAACTAACAACAACTTCGCCCTCCAGATTTTTTGACTTTAATTTTCATATACTGTACCTCCACCTTTGTTCATACTGGGAACTCTGGGAGTTGTAGTCAATATGTCTGAAAGATTTAAGGCCAAGGAAGACTGATTTAAGATTAAATGAAGAAATATGTACTTTTCAGTGTCCCATTTCAAGAGGACTAAAGAAAAGGGGTCTTATTCCTCCATCACTCATGTCTGAAAAGAATTTGTCCTTTGGTAAATAAATTCAAATATTCAGGTTTTTATTAATGAACAACTTAATTACAAAATATTAATCAACTCAGTTACATGAATATTGCATGTCCTATCATGTAAAATGCATTTAAATATCTCTTTGTGATTACAGTGAGCCTAACCATTTTGGTGGGGAAAAAAGGACCAAGTGCCAAGAAAAAGGGTCAAAACAAATAAAAGGAATGGAATGGAATGGAATTTTTTAGAATTTAAACTTAAAATCAGAAGAAACGATTGTACCAAATATATATAACTTAATTGAAGCACTGTTCATGGCAATCATATGTATTCCCACCCCAAACAGTTTTTATGTTAATATGAAAGAGTAAAAAGTGGAGAGCTGTTGGGGAATGAAACTCTCAAAATAGGGGAAAAACTCTCCACAACTGAAAATATTGTTGTTGTCTTCTTCCTCCTTCTCATCTTATAGTTGGTTTTGCAAAGTGGTTTCTGTCAGGTGCTCTGTCAAGTTTTCCCAGCTTCTGGTTGCCTTGGTTAACAGACATAAAGATTAATAAAGTGTATTTTGTGTTCTGAATCCTTAAGCTGGGATTTTCTGCCTTTATTGATCTTGGCTCCTGACCCTCAGTTGGAATTGGATGTGTTTGTGTCTGTGTAGTAAGATAATAGGGATTCTCCATAAATTCCAAAAGAACTGCTGTCATTAGTTCGTTGATTATTTATAAAAGGCACAAATTAATACATGATCTGGATTCTTCTCCACTACCATTCCAGTGTCAACCAAAGTACCAGTAAGACACTTCTGAATTGATAATGAGCCATAATCACCAGTCCCTCTTATATCTCAGTAGGCCAGTGAATTGCACTCCTTCCTTTTTCAAATTGGGACAAGTTAAGGGCAATAATTGATAGATTCACTTAGCTTCTTTTCATGGCTCCCTGAACTTCATCTGTTAATGGGAAAGGCAATTATCATTTACTCTTCATATCCTGTGGAGGAACAGGGATGAGTAAATGTGAGTTGATATTTAGAATTTTTGCCTGACTAACGTCACAGATGTGGTGCTGCTTTGTGCCTGTTACACCCCCCCCAAAAAAAATAGTCCAGCTGAAAGTCACAAATATTAAGGAAAGTTGTAAGGTATATCAGGAGAAAACTATTAATAATGGGTGAATTCCATCCTCAGCTAGTACCAGGGGTGTGCTGCTGGGGGGTCATGAGGGCTCAGGTGGACCCTTAGCAAAGATTCTGTGGGGTTCACCGAACTCCCAAATCCCACTCCTGGCTGGCCCTACCCACCACACTCTGCCCCTCCCGCCCCTCCCAGGAGTCTCCGCGTGGCCCGTTGTGGATGCAGGTAAATGCAGGGCATGTACAAAGGCTCGGGGAGGGTGAAAAATGGGCCTCCCAGGAGTTCGGGAAGGCTGGAAATGAGCCCGTTTCCAGCCTCCAGAAAGCTTCCAGAGCTGTTTTTACCCTCCCAGAGACTCGAGGAAAGCCTCTGGACCCCGGGGAAGGCGAAAAGACCCCCCCACCATGGTGCAGGAGCTGACTAGGCCGTGCCCACCATGGCCACTCCCACCCAGCAACCAGGCAGCGAACCCATTGTTGAAGTTCTTGAATCCCACCCCTGGCTAGTACTGCAGGGGTGTAGCAGATCTGGCAGGCAGGGATGTGTGTCGGCAATACCCAGAAATTGCCTGTGGAGTTGGTGGAACCAAAAGTGATAGTGTGTGTCTCCAGCAAAACCTGTGCTAAGAGAAAAAGGAAAATATAACTCTAAAACAGCAACAGCTAAAAAAAACAACTTTAAAGTGTTTGAGATATAGGCTAGGGTTGAGGTAACATGCCATAAAAAATCATTTACAGGGCATGCCATAATTGAGGATATAAATTGTAGGCCTTCCACAAAATGCCCCTCAGGAAAATAAGACTATAAACTGTATCTTTATTATACTGCAGGAAACAGTAGGCAAAATGGAGCATTTGTTTTGTCTGAAGGATGGAATAATTGTACAGAACTTATATCTGATTGGCTTTCAAACATTTGTGCCTTGTTAAACTGTTGCCTTTTTTGAAGAAGCAATTTGGATTTATCTTATCTCTTACCTCGTGGTATCCATTGATGATGGAATGCTTGTTTATGTTCTCTTCATTCCTGCTCTTTTATTCAGATAAATCCCCAATTTACCTAGAATTTCTCAACTCCAAATAAGACCTGACATTTGCAATAACACCATCACTGTGTGGATTAACTTACAGCTTTGTATCTACTTCTGAAGTTCAAAGTTTTTCCTGGTAATCAGTGCGGTTCTTTTGATCTTCATCACCTGGCATCCAAACTGTGTTCAAATATTTTAGCCAAGTCTATACAGATTTCTTGACAATCCCATAATAGTTTGCTGTTGTCTTCTTGGATTTTGGATTTTTTTTCCGAGGTGGGTTGACTTTTCTCATGTCTGAGGGGCCCAACTTATCCTCACTGCCCGTTATGCATTATCCCCTTCCCCTTTCATTCAGGCTGGCATAGTGACCTTATCAAAAGTTCATGTCAACATAAATCTCAGGTTCATGGAAACTGTTGAGCTCTTACATCATGTCAGGGTAGCCATACTCTGGGAGGGGTCTGCTACTGAATTTAGATCATGATTTACTTTTGCCCCCAAATGGACAGTATCACAGTTCAAAGTGAGTAATAATTCACGATAATTCTGACTTCATAATTATGTAAATGATCTCTACACCCTCCTGGAAAAAAAATGTTTGCAAGGAATTAAAGTGTTATGATATGAATCATCAGTCTGATGCCAGCACCATCAGATAATATTATTGTGTTAAACCCTGAAAAGAAATCCTGAAAATTGCATAAGCCAGCTAGGGAAAGCCTCACATCATGAATGAATTAAGAATTATGAATTCTTAATTAGAATTATGAATTAAGAAAAAAAATGGGTGGTATTGCTGAACATAATGAATCTTTAGTAAAATGTGTTGCAGCTGCACATGACTTAGAATTCAAATGGACACACGAAAGTGAGATTCCTTAAAATAATATTTATGCTAGTGTCTCCTATGACTCTTTCTTTGAAATCATTGCCAGCTGACCTCGAATCTTGTATCCAATTGGATTCAACAGCCAGTTTTGCATCTCAGCTTCTAAATTATTCTGTGAACTTGTCAGCCAAAATGTTAAAATAGATCTGTATATAAAATACATCTATTTAACTTTCCAATCATGCTACGTAGTAGATTGCCTGGCCTAATCTTTAAGACATTATTTGTTCAAGGCAGGGTACTTATAATATTTCAAGCATAATATATTTGTTCTGGATGAAAATAAATTATCTATTTAGGAACATGGTGAGCTTGTTTTGTGCTCTTGTGGAAGCAGCCCTTATTTCAAATGGCATTACTTTTTTCTTATAAAATAATGGTTCAAAGTAATAAAGGAAAATTAATAATATTAAATATTCCTATATTTCTTTCAAATGTTCTTTATTATAGTAATTTTATTAGGGCTTACAAGCATAAAGAGTAATACAATTTAAAACGAGTATAAAAGAAAAAGAGAAGTACAGAAAGATAGAAAAAATAAGAAAATATATATATATAAAAGATGATACCCCCTAGCATTTATAAACTTCAGTAACTTAACATCTTCTGTAGTACTTCAATTAAAAAAATATTCTTTCCCTATCCCATTCCCAATTAATAATTAAGTTTAAAAAAACATCATTCAGCAGAAGTGTATTACCGGAAATAGTTCCTGACTTACAACAATTCATTTAGTTTATGATAGTTTTTCACATCTACTGTTGAAGCATCCCCAACATTTGGATAATTGGCAACTGGTTTATATTTATGATGGTTGCAGTGTCTCAAGGTCATGTGATCACTTTTGGCAACCTTTTGACAAGCAAAGTCAAGGGGGAAGCTAGATTCACTTAACAACTGTGATAGTAACTTAACAATTGCAATTATCCACTTAACAGTTATGACAAGAAAGGTCGTAAAATGGGACGAAACTCACTTAACAAATGTTTACTTTAGTAGTATAAATGTTTGGGCTCAACTGTGGTCGTAAGTCGAGGATACCTTTATTCCAACTATTCAAATATCTATTCTATTCAAATCTATTCAAAGTTCAAATAAACATTCTTATTGTATGTTTATTTTCTAATCAGTCAAACTTTTCCACATACTGTATAATTTCTTACAGTAAATTTCAATACTTTAAATACTTCCTTGACATCATCAAGATATACCAACCACTATGGTTCCAAAATATCATTTTACTACCATTTCTAGTTGAGATCAGTGAAAATGACTGCATTTCCTAATCAGTGCAGTTAACTAATCTCTTATTTTGTCTTTAATGAGTAAGGTGCATCTTTTATTTTTCATGTTCATGAGAGTTTTTATCTCATTTAAGTGTGATGAACTCTTCCCTTAGGATGAACTCTCCTTTTTTAAAAATAAAATAAAATACAGCTCTAGAGGAATGCCTAATTGCTCATAGCAAGAAGAAATGAAATGGAAGATTAAGTCTAAAGCAAGGGAAATACCCCCCCTGTCTCTGCTGTGAGGAACTTGGCAACTCAGGGGAAAAAAAAGGATACCCAAGTATAGACATTCCACATGTACCCCGAAAAGTACTGTTGGTTTATTTAATTTGATTACACACTCATCCCATTCTAAAATAATAAAACCATAGATTTTTATTTGCTGTACAATCAACTTTTCTCAAAGTAAACAGATGGCTGGAGACCAAATGAAGCATTCAGTTGAAAAGCAAACATTTTAAGAGTAAAACCAGCAAAACAGGAAATTGTCTGACCATTTCAAGTTTAGCTGTCAGTTTTTCTGTATATAAAATAGCAGGAAGAAATGGTGTTGCAACTATATAAACTCTTCCGCAGAATCCGTTTAGAGAAAAGTGAACATCAACCAAGGCCAAGATATAATGGAATATATTGTTACTTTCACATTTCACATTATATTTTGTAAAGATCTGTGGTTCTTTTAAAAAATGCACGTCTCCCAGATTTTATTTTTATATTGCTCTTTAGTTTTCTGGTATTGTGGGCTTACTGTGCACACTCCATGGGTTTTGTCTATTTACTCACAATATTTGGTGCCAATAAGTCACAAAATTTATTTTCATAGCTTGTGTTTCTTTATTCTAATTGCATCTTGTCCTTTCTATGTCATTGGGTGTGATATACTGGCATCACAGTGACCTCTGAACTCAGCAACACTGAGAAATTATGATTTGCTCAAGGTGTATATTCATAAGAAAACAGTTATATGAACCTCAGCCTCCCAAGTCCAAGTGCAATATTCACAACTACTATTAGGATGGTTGGCCAGAGGCATAACACTAAACTGTGTGCTAATTAAAATTGGCTTTAATCTGATAAATATAGCTATGTATACCTGACAGCAATTGTTAATTGTATTTCCTAGAGGCTGAACAAAAATGAGAACACAAGCACTGAGTAACTAAAGATGACATGCTGGTTATTTATTTCTTATCAAGTATTTATGAGTCGCTTTCTAATAAAAATATCCCAAGTGATGTAAAATAATCAAAGGAACAGTTCCTGAAAAGACATGGAAAATGAGAGTGATTTTATTTGGTACCTACATATGATGAACAAAAAATGATTCTATAAAATCAATCCAAAGTTCATGTGTTAACACTAATGGCAGTTTGTATCTCCCTCACTTCAGAAGACTGTAGTATTGAGTGAGTAAACATTAAAAAAGTACTTATGACCAAAATTGAGTCCAACATTTCTGTTGTTAAGTGAGACATTTTTTGAGTTTTGGCCTATTTTAGGATCTTTCTTGCCACAATTATTAAATGAATCACTGCAGTTGATAAGTTAGTAACACGGTTGTTAAGTGAATATGGCTTCTCCATTGACTTTGCTTGTCAGAAGATTGCAAAAGGTAATTACATGACCGGGACACAGCAATTGTCATAAGTATGAACCAGTTGCCAAGTGCCTGAATTTTGATCATGTGATCATGGGGATTCTGCTTAGGGTGTGTCAAATTTTTCAACTTTCAATTTCCAAACATTAGTGCTTAAAAGTTGTGACATACCTTGGGGATTGTAAAGATATTTTGGTTACTTTAATATAATTTACATGTAATTACATAAATATCATAACTTTTTAGCATTCTGATAGTTTCATTTGCTGCAAAGGTCATAAGTGTGAAAAATAGTCATAAGTCACTTTTTTCAGTGCCGTTGTAAGTTTGAATGGTTACTAAACGAACTATTATAAATCAAGGATTCCCTGTACTAGTAAAAACTATACATTCAGTTCTTTACAGCATAATTCTATCTATTCTATAGCAAATGTGCTTAACTGCTAGAGAAATGCTTTAAGTTAAGCATATACAGTTTTGTAGTCTTCTTAAATTAAAATGACTGCATACAAAGGCAATAATTTTGGTCATCGAACTTGGACACTAAAACATTACATTTTGTAGTGGTAGAGCAATCAGGATGTATAATTGGCTGCATATCTTCCAAAGATTTTACACTTATATTGAATGTAAGACTAAAGTCATATTATAACACTCTTCTGTTTATGTAATTTAAAACAAGATGAAGAAAATTCAAGGGCATACATGTTGGCCCATTCCTCTAACCAGACTCTTGATGCAGTCAAGGGTCCTGTTCATAAAGACAATCCACAAGTCCTCAAGTTATGACCTTTTGTTCAGCAACTGTTCAAAGTTACAATGGCACTGAATGAAGAAACTTATAAGCAGTCCTTGAAATTCTAGTTGAAGCACTCTTGGGGTCATGTGAATAAAATTTGGGTGCCTATCAATCAGCTCACATGACCAGTCACAGAGGCGTGATGGCACAGTGGTTAGAATGCAGTAATGAAGGCTAATTCTGCAGACTGCCAGCAGTTCGATCCTGACTGGGTCAAGATTGACTCAGACTCCCATCCTTTCAAGGTCAGTAAAATGCAGAGCCAGATTGTTGGAGGCAATATGCTGATTCTGTAAACTGCTTAGAGTGGGCTGTAAAGCACTGTGAAATAGTATATAAGTCTAAATGCTAAGTGCTATTCCTATCTCATGATCACATGTTCACTGTTGCCAAACTTCTCTGCCAGCTACCCATACGCAAAGCCAATGGGGAACCCAGCAGGAAAGGTCATAAGTCGCTCAAATAAGTCTCCCCTGCTCCTTTTCTTTGCTTGCCTCCACTTGTGTCCTCCTTCCCCCTTCCATCATTTTCACCCACCAGCATCCTCCTCCCTTTGCCCGCCCCCTGTGCTTATATATATGCATACAGACATATACACATCCCATGCCCTCTTTCCCCAGCCTTCCTGCACTCATACTCACACATGGATGTATCCTGCACCCTCTTTCTCCAGCCACCCTGCGTTTGCATATGTACACCCTGCACCCTCTTTTTTTGGCCTCCCTGAATTTGTGCCATACTGCAACACACACACACACACACACACCTTGCACATGGCCTGCACTGGAGTCTCTGGGTCTCCCCCACTTTCCTGCAGCATCTCCTTTCTTTTTACCTGGGACTCCCTTTGCTTCCCACTTAGCGACCCGCATGTCTTGGCATTATGATGACAACTGGGACTGCCTGGATTGCCATTGCTAAGTGATGCAGTCACAGTGACTTTGCACTTTATGACCACATTGCTTAGCAATGACAATCCTGGTCCCAATTGCTATTGTAACTTGACATCTACCTGTACATAGGATTAGCAAGCTTCGTATTGACAGACCTGGTTCCAACAAGTGCACTGCATGGGAGAGGTTGAAGATGCACTGAAACCAATGAACACGGCATTGATTTCTCCATAGAGTGTCAACTTTATATAGAGAAAAAAGATTCTAGATAAGGTTTAGATAAAGTATATTTGAGGGATGGAGATATCCTGATCCTTGAAATGTCTACTTCTTAAGTATTTCTGTAATACAGGTAGTCCTCGACTTACAGCAGTTCATTTAATGATCATTTGAAGTTACAACAGCACTGAAAAAAGGGACTTATGACAATTTTTCACATTTACAACCAATGAATGGTCACATGATCAAAATTCAGATGCTTGGCAACTGATTCATATTTATGATGATTGCAGGATCCCGGGATCATGTGATCACTTTTTTGCGACCTTCTGACAAGCAAAGTCAATGGAGAAGCCAGATTCACTTAACAACCGTGTTACCAACTTAATAATGGCAGTGATTCACCTAACAATTGTGTCAAGAAAGGTTGTAAAATGGGGCAAAACTCACTTAACAAATGTTTCACATAACAACAGAAATTTTGGGCTCCATTGTGGTCGTAAGTTAAAGATTACCCATGTCACTATGGTATGAATGTGAAATAAAGAGACATTCTGCAGTGCTTAAGGCATCAGGTTAGAAATGGAGACTGTGAGTTCTAGTTCTGCCTTGGACACAAAGCCTGCTGGGTGCTATCGCTCTCAGCCTTATGAAGGAGACAATGATAAACCACTTCTGGAGGAAAAGAAATGCCAGGAATATAGAAAGAGAAACTGAAGATTCTTAAGATTTCAATGAAGTTTCCCAGTTCTGTGCTACAAAGTCAAATGACTGAAACCATACAAATCATCTTATTACACTTGCAAAAATAAATTTTGTAAAAATGTGAAATAAACAGTAGCGCTTTGTTTCAAAGATGAGAGTGCCTTATTGTTGCCTTCCAAAGATTATTCCTGTCACTAAATCAAAAGTAAGATGACAAGAAACCGCTACTTTCATTTGGCCAAACCCTGAAATGCTTTCTAATCTTTTAGTAGCTTTAATTTATTTCGAAAAACATGCTAGGCATGTGCCTGTGTCCTTTTTTGAATTAGTCTCTCCAAAGCTTGAAAAAGTAAAGAATGAAAAGCTTATAACTCTGTGGTATGTTTTCCCAGAAACTAAAAATAAGGAAGCAAATGAATAAAAAAAAGTTTTTGGGACTGGGTGAAAGGTCAAACGTCTTAATGAAATTAAATTAACATTTGTGGATCTTAATGGGAGGCATAGGAAGATTGCTTTGGTCTTAAGAAGTTGCTGGAATTATGTGTGGAGTGTTGCTTTAACTCACCAGCATCTGGGGAAGAAGCAGTTCAAGCAGATCTGCCGTAGCCTTATAGAAGGCAGGATAGCAGTCAGCGGAAATGTTTATAGACAAAGAAGAATTCTCATGTGGCATGTTGGTATGGGGAATAAGGGATATTTTGCTGTATTTAAAAAAGGACATAAACAAGAAGGATCACCATTGTTTTTTGTTAGTGACAAAAACATTTTTCAATAATCTGTTGATGAAACTGTTCTCTTTTATACATTTGGTATCTATTTTCTTTATTTGTCTCCTCCTCTTTTTCATAAAAAGGATAGAAATATTCATCTGGCCAAGGAATAGTTAACAGCAGAGTGTTACTCTGCCTGCATATGAAATAGATAATTGCATTGGAATAAGAGCACCAAGACCATTATGAATCTCCCAATACAATTCAGTAAAGTAGTTTCTGAGCTGGATTTTATAACATGATTGCTGTAGAGATGAGTATGAAATTTGTTCGGTATGCTTTTTTTATTTTTCAAAAGTAGAATAGAAAATACTAGAGATTGTAAATGAATTGGGGGGGGGGCGGTGATGTAACTGACAAATTAAACTATCCAGGTTGATTCAGTCTTGAATGCTTTTGAAAAAAAAAAGGCTCAAAAATCACTGGTTGTGCTGGTAACTATATGGTTATTATCAGAATAATCCCAGTTATTCACAATATAAGAAAGATAGATGTACATTTTCAAAACTAGTCGGGTTTATTTTTTATTGGGATGTGTGATATTTCATGTAAAATGGGATTAACTTTTTGAGGGGTACGTGCATTCTCAGAACACACTTAACCGTATGAAAAGCAAATATTCCCATTATCTGTAAAAGGCCTCTGTTACATATCAAGCAGGATTATCTATCCAGCTTCTTATTTCTGATTATGCAGCGAAGCAGCTGACAGTCTGAAGTGACAAAGAAGATAATGATTGGAACGTGGAAAAGTGTTGGCAGGCCTCGTCTCTAACAAGCTCTAGATGGGCAGCTCTCTTAAGTTTGCTATTTAAAAACAAAAAAAACCCAAAACCTACAGCCAGGAATTTGTTACTTGGATAGCTACAACCTTTGATCTCACCTCCCTTTCCCCAGCTTCTTTGAAAAGCACATTTATGATAAGGGTAACAAAGGAAAAGTTTTGAAATTAATCTAAGCATCTGTTTTTGTTCCTTCAGGGACTTAGAGGTATATGATAGCTGACATAAATCATCATAAAGATTGTCTGTGTTGACACAGTACACAAAGAGACTGCATTATTTTCTACTTTAAATATTGTAAAACAATAGTTGCTGGAAAGGTAACCCAGGTACATTTGTGTTAAGCTTCAGAATTACAGCAGAAATTATCACTAGATTATCAACGTACTTCCTGTTACTGGAGTCCCACTATCTAACTGATTACTACAAGAAATATAAGATAATGGTAAGCCCTGATTCTTACTTAAGTAACATACCTATTAAGGGTTGAGTGTTGTGCAATTATTCAATAAGCCTGGTAAATGCTTTCAGGATAGACAATGCCCCTATTCTGTCCAAAGCCTGAGGCAAAATGGCAGCTTTCAATGATATCTTGCTTTTTATCCTTTAAAAAACAACAACTCAGCAGGTCTTCATGCAGCTACTTTGAGTAACAAAACCAAAAAGAACAACGCTGGTGCTGGTACTGCATCTCTGCCATGATGCCTTGTGGTCCTTAAAGGCCCATGACTAAATAAGAGCCCACAGTGTGGTCTCCTCTCACCCCTTTCCCCAACTAAAAAAAAAATTACGCTCTTGATTTATATAAACAAGTGGTATGTAGTATGAATTGACTGGGGCATTATAACAAAGCCTGCCTTCACCTTTTTAAAAACTAGTTTGCTTTAAAAGGTTTGAGTACAGCCTGAAGGCTGCATCATATCTTCAGTGGTTGGTCTATTAAAATATGTTATTGCATAATTCTGTGTTTATCTTAAATGCGGTGGGAGTATTTCCTTGTGTAAGAAGAGTTGCACTCTAAGTAAATGAAAAAGAGCAAGGCAAACTTGTGTTGAATCTATCTTGTGGTCACAGTCAGCTTTATTTAGACAGGGAAAATAAACAAACAAGGTCTTAAGATGCATTTTGTTCACAGCAGACAAAGGTTGTTTAGAGAGGAAGAGGTACTACCCAGTTCTAAACCTTTATGAATAGAGCAAATGAGCTAGCCAAGAATGGTCAAATCAATTTAATTACTGACTTCTCAAGTGCATAGCAGGTTCAGGGAGAAACCAGTAAGTGCTGTATATGTTAGTTCATTCTCTGTTGGGGATCTAACTCATTATGAGACTTCAGCAAAGTGAGATCACGTATGGTATTATATTTGCTACTGCATAGATTATAAAATCAAGGAGGCAAGGGCAAACTATTTTTGCAATTGCAATAGCACTTAGACATATATACCACTTCATAGTGCTTTACAGCCCACTCTAAGTGGTTTATAGAGGCAGCATATTGCCTCCAACCAACTGGGTCCTCATTTTACTGACCTTGGAAGGATGGAAGTCTGAGTCAACCTTGAGCCAGTCAGGATCGAACTGCTGGCAGTCAGCAGAATTAGTCTGCAATACTACATTTTAACCATTGCACCAAAAAAACTTCAGGGAATTAGTCTAAGCAGTTGTTTGAAGACCAAAAGGACCATAACTATTGAAGTTTGTATACCCTAGGTTGTGGCTTATGATTTATGTGCAGCACTTCAGATTCAAAGGCAAAAAAGTTGTTTGGTTTACTGATGCTGCAGGAAATACTGAGAAATTTAACTGAATTTGAAAATCAGTTCGAAACTGAAATTCATTGGGCCTGATTTATAAGCTATTGGTGAAATATGATTCAGAATCTGAACAAGTCAACGACTGATTAAATTGATGCAGAATTTTAAAACAGGTAGTCCTTGACTTATACCAGTTCATTTAGTGACTGTTCAAAGTTATGTCACTGAAAAAAGTGACTTATGACTGTTTTTCGTACTTACAACCAAAGCAGCATCCGCATGGTTACTTGATCAAAATTCAGCTGCTTGGCAACTGGCTCAAATTTATGACAGTTGCAGTGTCCCGAGGTCATGTGATCTCCTTTTGTGACATTTTGACAAGCAAAGTCAATGAAGAAGCCTGATTCTTTTAACAACCATGCTACTAACTGAAAAACTGCAGTGATTCACTTAACAACTGGGACAAGAAAGGTCATAAAATGAGACAAAATTCACTTAACAAATATCTCACTTTACAAAAGAAATTTTGGGCTCAATAGTGGTCGTAAGCCAAGCACTAGTTATACAGTGATAGAGATGCAACAATGAACATTTCAATTGAAGAATAATGTTAAATTTACTGTGAATATAATTGTTAAAAAATGGTATAAGAAGTTTTATTGTTCGTATATCACCTCAATCTTGATTGCTAAAATGGATAAGTCTTTCTCTAAAAATTGCTGGAAATGTAACAACTGAGAGATCATTTTGTTCATATTTGGTGGCAATGTTGTAAGGTCAATAGTTCTGGAAAATAGTTCATACTAGAATGAAATACATTTTTAAAGTTGAATCCCATTTCAATCTGATATTTTTATTTTAGCAAGCCTCTAAGTACTGTATATGGAACTAGCTTTGCATATGCTAACCTCTGCAGGATATATGCTTTTTACTAAAAAAGTAAGTAAATGTGACATAGAATTTAATACAAAATGGAAAACAATCATGAACTATGGCTTAATACATGAATTTATACCTCATTGAGATTTTTTTTAGGTATAGAGTTTATACCTAAATTCTATTTCATGGAATATTTAAAGAACAGATTATCAGTTTTGACCCAATCCATTGTACCTTATGATTTTATGTGGAGATACACGCACACACAGAGCAGGGATTTTTAGCCATATACAGAGATATTTTACATTTAATCCTTCATAATTTATTAACGTTATACTAGAAAACTACAATTTTGACATTATTTAGATCCCTTGTTTCTCGTGTGTGTATTATTATTTTATTTTTCTTGTTTTATAGTCTCTCTTTGTGTTCCATACAACAGAACAAAATAAAAGTAATGTTAGAAGTTTGGTATGGTACTTTTGAATCATTTGCCACTAATAATGAACCTGAGCAATGTCCAGTATTTTTACTATGTACATATATTTGGAATGACAATATTCCAGTGCCTGTCTTGATGGAACTCAAGGAATTTTGAGTATTAAATGTCACAAAATGACACAGCGATCCATCCCAACAGCAACAAATCAGCTATCTTGAGGACTATTTTATAGGACCTGAATTTGAATGTACAAAAAAAGAAAAAAAATATTGTGTTGTGGAAGGTAGGTATGATTTGCACAGAGAGAAATTTTGCAGACCCATAAATAATACTTCATCCCAAAGTGCAGCACTTTGCATCTATAAAAACTGATTTTTTTAAGCTTGATTGCTAGCTGTTGCTAGCATATTTGTTTTGTAAATGAATGTGCTGCATTATTTATATTAGTGCTTTCAGATCATTTGAATTTGCATTGTCTTTGAACAGTCTCAAGGAACAGCTTATCTGAAGCAGTAATTACCGTAGTAACTTTACAGTTGCATAGCTCAAGATGATTTCTCTTAACATGCTTAATTTCTCCCGGTGACAACAAAATATATAATATCATGACTAGTTAATGGTCATAGTTCAACCAATGAATACATATGTTATTTTTCTTTTTTGTGGAATAAAGGGGTTCAGGTTGCTGTGGGTTTCTTCATTTTAAGGATTAGTAGAGTGTCTAGAAAAATGAAGAGTGTCCTATAACAGGAGTTTTGGAGAAATATCACTATGTCCTCCCATGAACAACTTATCCCTTTGCTGTTCTTATTCTATCAAAAATAGCAGGTGCACAATAAACAAAGAGCTCACCTGAAATAACCTTCATAGTTTATACTTAGAAATAGAAATCTGTATTCCCAACTGAAAGGCAGTGCATCATTTGTTGTTAGCCCTGAAGTTACTCTGTTCTAGGACACCATTGTACTTAATTTCTGAATCTCAGCTGTATCAAAATCTCAGAGATTTTGATACATTCCTGTAAATGTGTTGTTGCTGAATATTAAGGGACTATTTTGACTTCTTTTTTAAAAAAAGTAGTACTATCATATTTCTATGAACAGAAGCCTCATTGACTTCATTCTTCAAAGAATACTTTGGAGTGTGAATAAAATTAAAATAGATTTTCATAATAGACTTGCATGTTCGTGCTGTACAATCATGTTAGCATTACAAATACCAATACAGGCCTGGGAGGTCACCAGGTACATTTTTTTCTCTTTCCCTTTCTCTTTCCCATTATTTATGACTCTCTCTTTATCTTTTGATGGGAGAGTTTGGGAGGCAATGATTGTGTCCAAGCCAACACAGGAATTGCATGGGATGTACTTACATTTAGCTCTCCAAGCTAGCTGATTTATCTGTGGAGATGTTTTTAATGGCATATTCCATATTGGAAGGTAATACCGTATATTCCTTTGATTTTGTAGTTGATGTGACAAAGTTCTAAAATAACATTGAGAGATAAAGTCTATCGATAGAATTGGTATCTGGGTCTATCACAAGATTGGTTTCTGTGTTTGTATCATTTTAAGAAAAAGGATGATTTCCCAAACCTTATTACCTAATAAAATATGCACTGGTACATATTTCAGGAACCTAAGTAGATAAAAGCTAATTGATATGATGGGTGGCTGCTTCTTTCTGCTGTCTAACATACTTGCATTCATTCATGACTTAAAGAAATGTACACAGGTAGTCCTCAAATTATGGCCACAATTGAGCCCAAAATTTATGTTGTTAAGCAAGACATTTGTTAAGTGAAGTTTGCCCATTTTATGACCTTTCTTGCCACAGTTGTTAAGTGAATCACTGCAGTTGTTAAATTAGTGACATGGTTCATAAGTGAATCCGGTTTTCCCCAATGACTTGGCTTGTCAGAAGATTGCAAAAGGTGATCACATGCCCCCCTGCAACCATCAAAAATATGAGTCAGTTGCCAACTGTCTGAATTTTGATCATGTGAAAATAGGGATGCTGCAAATAAGTCACTTTTTTCAGTGATGTAACTTTGAACAGTCACTAAATGAACTGTTGTAAGTTGAAGATCACCTGTATTACCTTGGCTAATTTCTCCATGACTTAAGCAGCTAATCAGTGCTAAATCACAGTACTGTACTGTAAGCCAATTGCCAATAGTAAATGCAGGATGAGAAACATAATTTAATAAAAGAAGGTATGTACTTGTCCTTATTTTATGAAAAATGCAATATAAACAGGTATCAGTAGTATCAAACAGATTAACAAAGTGGGGGAGGGGAGAAATTCAAAGAGTGAAAGGAATACCTAGTAGCCCAAATAACTCCATGTTAAAGACAATTAGAACTAAGCAAAATGTGCTTTTTCAAGGGTGACCCAAAGAATGGGAGAGCAGATAATAACAGATACAAAAATCTGACCTTTTTAGTATTAATTAGCAAAGCTACCAGTAAATCTCTTTCCAGCCTCTTGATGTTTACTCACCAGCAGGACAATCCATAAAATTAAGAGAGTAAATAGTGTATAAACAAATACATCTCCAAGGACACCTGATAGCCAGAGGTCATTTTCATAGTACTGCTCTGCAAGGACTAAGCTGAACATGTTGTTCTAAGGCACTTTTCATTTTGACATTGCAAAGCATCCTGGGTTCATGCTGAGTTGTTTTGACCATCCCCAGCATGGGCCACCAGAGGATCAACAAAATGTCACCATGGGTGTAATGCATCTGGTGAGGATTAGAGTAGATCAGTACATGGAAGTGCTAAAAGACAGCAAGCGTAATTTTGTAGGTTCCTGAGGTCGATGCAGATATCAGGAAGGAAATCTGAGGGTGGGTGATATTTTGGCTTGCCACCTTCTGTAAAAATAAAATAGCAGAGCCTTTTATAATTTTGTAAATTGTACAAATTTAGAAGTTACCAATTTATATAGATGTTATATAGATGAAGCTATAGAAATCCATTTGCTGATTTCCTGCTTGTTATGCTAGTGAGATGGAGGGAGGGAGGGAGGAAGAGAGGAATGGAGTGGAGGGATGATTTCGATTTTAAAAGGATCTTCTGTTTCTCAAGGGGGAATCTGCTCCTTCTGTTTATCCTCTACCTGTAGTCCTAGTTCTCTGTTTTTTGGCAAAGACATTCAGTAAACCCACAGTGACGTTAGAAGCAAAGAATTAGAGTTTCAGTGGTGTAATTAAATGGAAGGGGCAGATGAATCCTTAAACAAATATCATGTTTTGATACAAATGTCTTCAGTAAAAACTGAAAAGAAAAAAAATGTAAAAAATACAGAAGCAGAATTGTTACAGAACAGAAGAGCTTTTTCAGACTTTTCTAAGCTGTATCAGCTGCAAGGAAAGAATGTCATTGTGTGTTCTTTATTGTCTATTATTCTCTCAGAACACAGTTTGACTAAACCACCTCCTAAACACAGAAACATACTTTGTGCATTGACAGAGTAAAGAGAATAAAAATAAGCCTCCTAAAGGTATAATTCAAGGCTCATCAGTAGAAGTAGAGCTGGTATTTATATTTTAAAAAATGGTGTAGATTTATTTGCTTTAGGCACCTGAAAATCTATCAGAGAGAAAGCATTGTACTATATTCTGGTCACAAAAATCTGAACCACCACTGGAGGACAGCAAAGAGAGTTTTCTGTATTTGTTTTGCTGCAATCCAATGAAAATTTAGTTTTGTATGTCCCAGATTCTTAATGCAGAGAATGGTAATAAAAAGATTCTGCATTCTTAGCCATTCCACCCTCCTCCCTGCCTTCACAAAAAATAGCAAAAAATCAGCACTTCTTTGTCATTCTCATAACAGTAATTGAGGAACTCTTTTGTAGGGCATCCTCCAACCTTTATGGAAAATCTAAAATCTATCTAGAATGCAGAAACCCTGACCCAGACCTAAACCTCTCTCCTTTGCTGAAGTTAAAATTTCCACTTGTAAGAACATTGCATTAAAGTCTTGATAGAATCTAGTAATTTACAGTAAGTTTATAAGGATAATTCCTTGTAATATATAGGTGACTGCAGGTAAGCTAATTTTTATAGCTTGCTTATTTCCTTCATTTTTATCCTTTCTCAAAGGAGAGAAAAGGACTGCAGAAGATGGTCTTGCAGCTTATCCCACGATTAACAGGGTAAAAGTTAGTAGCTGTGTCAAACTCATTTTCTACAGTGCTCTGATTATTACACAGATATATACCAAGACATGGAAACAGTCATATACTGCTTCTTTTAAAGCTGTACTGGAAAAAAATCCAGTATCCAGTTGCAGCACTAAAAGAATTATCCAGGTCTACATAATTTGTTCTATGCTGAGGGAACTTTTTTGGCCTAAAACTGATATAGAGGCATTTCAGTATACTTCAAGTTTGTTGTAGACTCCTCAAATAAAGTAAGTTTAAAATTATGTGAAATTTGAGCGTAACTTCAATTTCTTGTTTGAAATTGACCCTTTCATTTCTACCCTGTATTCAGTTATCATCAACTGGCTAAAGAGATGGTGCCTCCAGTGGTCACATAAACGTGTTGTCAATAAGGTATTTCAGCAGAACCTTCTGGATAGAGCAGTTATGAGGTTTTTAAGAAACTCTGTATGATGTATGTTCTCTGACCCAGATATTGCATTACGTATACAAAGTAGACTTTTCACATGACCCCATGGACATGGCTATCTAATGTTCTGCCAAACTCTAACCCTCTGGGAACATATTCTTGTGGTTTCCTTAATTATGTCTTTCTTGGGAGCATAATATCCTTGGCTAAATTAGACTGTACAGAATTAAGTAAAGACTAAATCCTAATGAAAGAATGCTTAATTATTTCGATTAAACAAGAAAAGTCACTTTTCTGAGGCCTGAATGAGAAACAAATGTTGACTTACAAGCTTATAAGAATATACAAGCCTTATATTTTCACAGGTATATAATTATATAGCAATTTTGTAAAATAATTTTCAAACAGGAAGCAAAGCCTATCACTGAAATTTTATATCATGGTGTTGTCAAACGTTTCTCAGTCAATAAACAAGCAATAGATACTGAGGTATAGGTAAATTTCAGATTTATTTATTTATATATCTTCTTCATATAGCAACCCACATCATTGAAAAAAAAGCAGCTCTGGGAGGCATACAACAAAGCTAAAATAATAAATATCTGAAACTATTATTCTTTATGAATTATTAAAAAGATTAAAAACTATAAAAATAGAGCTAGAACAAAGAAAGACTTATTTCTTCTTTGGCTGGGATGTCAGAAAAGAAAGGCTGCATGAAATACATTTACTTAAATATAAATGACAAAGGTCTAAACAGCTACTCCAGTGAGGTTAATAGTAGATGTATTTGTATACATTTCTCTGTTCTCTCTCTTGACCTTTCCCATTTTTGAGGAAAAGAAGTATTGGCATCTCATATGAAGATTAAAAACTGAACCTTTTGCAAGATCTGGGCTCTATTTCATAGAAAGTACTTTAAACTGGAGGCACAAATGTTGCCATGCAAAAGGCTAACACCACCAATATGATTTACATGCTTGTATTTACAGATTTGTGTAAGGATGCCTAATTCCATTCATATTAATCACATCACAATTCAGAGCTATGTCTACTTTCATGGGAAGTGGCTGGAGGTTTCAGGTGCAAATCAGACTTCTTCACATACTTCATTTCTGTGTGAAAGTATGGACAAATTCTGATCATAGAACAATGTGACCACAAAGCCAGGATCCAAATGTATTAGTGAGGCACTGTTATTTCTCTCACAACTAGTAGGAATGACATGGTTAGACCTATTGTTTACCTGTATGCATTTTATTTCCTTGTTCTGACAGAAAAAGAGAGAGAGAGAGAGAGGGAGGAAGGGAGGGAGGGAGGATACATAGCATTACACAACTGAAAGACTTAGACTTGGACTTGGAGAAACAAGCTGTTAAGTCAAAGTACTATAGTAAAGTTGAAGTAGAAATTAAGATTCAGCATTAGCTTATAAAGGATAGTTTCATAATATCACGTGAAAGTTTTGTCTGAATACATTTCAGTAAGATTATTATGATTATTTGTACTCGCAAGTCTTTTATATCTGATTTTTTGTTGTTGTTGTTATTGGTGATCTTTAAAATAAGAACATCAGGCATATTTTGTGTGTGTACGATTATGGCAGTAGATTGTGGAGAGTTTTTGTTTGTTTGTTTTAAACTAATGCTTTGTTTTTCAGTTTGGCTCAAGAGAGTATGGAATGGCACAATTAAGAGATTCAGTAAGACATTTTAATCAATTTAGCAATTTGATTCAGAGTTCTGTGTATAACAAATTAAAAATTGTTCAAAAAATGATAACAAAATACTAATATGTATATTTTTCCAACTGATTTCAATAGCTAAATATAAACAGTTTGATTTTCTGAATTACTAAACAGGCCAGATAGAATCTATTTAATTTTACAAAAACATTTTAGAAATTCACATCCATTTAAGGCTGATTTGTGTATCCCTAAAATCAAAGTCTCACTCCTGATGATAAAGAAAAAAGAAGATGGAAAGATTAATATACTTCTGAGGGTTTTTTATTTTTTATTTTCTGTCTCTCCAGCAAGTTCTTCCCAACCATCCACTAAATCTTAAGACCAGACACGATAAAGGATTTTCTCCCATAAAGCTTTCTGAGATCACAAAGTGTGGTAGCCAGGGAGGTTGCAGAGAGCTGGCTAAATGTTCAACTGAAAAAGGAACAACAACCATTTCTTCAGCAACCTCAGAATGGTAACAGAACCTCAGGAAAAAATCAGGACTTTTTTGAAGAGTGGACCAGTCAAGTAGGACAGTACCTAGTAGCATCTTTCCATTCAGTCAAGGAGGCTAAGCTGATGTATGTCTTTGTCTGGAGTTCAAGTTCAAACAAACAAGTAAAAAGCCTTTGGAATCAAGTGTTTTATGCTCCAAATACAGGATCTGAATCTTCAGATTGTTAGTCTCCATTCCATTGTACAGCTGGCCAACAGAATCCTCAGATCATACATAATCTGATGTTCACCATACTTGGTTGCTTAAGGCAAGTACTGTACTTGCTTGATTTTTCTGTTTATGTAGGCATACTTCTTTCTATAGAAGGGTTATAGGAGGAAATAAAAATGACTGTCCCATCAGACTTTTCAGAGGGGTGCTTGATTTTGTTGAGGTTTAGTATTGGGAGACCTACTACATAGACTGACTTTCAATTCAGTGTACTTGAGACATATAGGATCATAAATGCACAGCTCCTAGAAAATAGAGGAGAAGAGTCCTGTTTTTCTCCTAGCACAACCATGTTTTGATGAAAAAATACTAAATCGTGTTAAGACTCACAAACCATATTTTGCAGAATAGTTTTCTTTTAAAATAATGACTTCTTAACATATTTCTTTTAATGTTTTCCTTTATTAAGCTTTAATCATTATCCTATAATTTATTATTGTCTTAAGCATTTTTAATGTTAGAAATAAGAAAACAATCTTAATAACTAATTCATGAATAATAATTTCTTCTGGCAACCTTCATGCCATTTTTCTGTTGGCAGCTCTTCTAATTCATAGCCCAGAGTCAATATTCTACAATGTTTTCTAAATTGCAGGATCTCTTTGCCTGTGCTCTTTGCCCTCATAAACCTAAGTCAAAGCTATAACAATAAGTGGCCAAATTTTGAAGAAATGGGAGCACTGGAATCAGGTGGAGTCGTGATTTCCTGTGGCAGTTTTCAAGGCCACAAATTCATAAATCAGTTATTATCTTTTCATTTTCTGAAAAGTGTTTTGCCTTAAAAAAAAAAGTATTGATCAATACCAAAAAAATGTATTGAGTTTTGCCTCACTCTTCTAAAAAAATTGAAAGGCTTGTTTGGAAAAACAACCATGGTTTATAAGCAATCATCTTTAGCAGAAAACAACAAGATATCATTTCTATATGGATTTTTTCCCCCAGGAAGGAAGTTGGGTCAACTGCATAGTCTTCTGGTTCTACAACATTGTTTCTATATGGCAGCTGAGCCGGTTGATTTTCAGCTCAGTTGCAGTTAAACAAGAACTTCTTCTGCATTGCTAAAACTCGAATACCGTACCTATTTTTATATACTGCACTTAAACAAGGACAGAGGAAAACTACTAGTTGATAAGAAATATGGAAATTATGGAGATAGTTTAGAGGAACTGGACATGTTTAGCTAATAAAAGAGAAAGTATAATGGCAGCATACAAAGATATTAAAGACTGTCTCCCTCAGCTTGTCAAAATCAAGGGTAGAAGCCAACAGGTTGAAATTAAAATTGAATGCATGGCATGCATAAAAAGGCAGGGTTTTTAGTGGACAACTATGGCTGCCAAGTGGTATTCTTTCACTTCTCCCATAGACACCTTTGCTCCAGCATCGTCTTTCCTTTTAAGAATTAAGGAACCAGAAGACTCTGACTTGTAGTCCCACCTCAGCTATGAAAGCCAGCTGGGTGGCTTTGGGCCAGTCACTCTTCTCAGCAGAATTCACCTCACAGGGTTGTTGTTGCGAGGAAAATAGGAGAACCAAGGAGTATTAGATATGCTTGCTGCCTTGAGTTATTTATACAAATAATAAAGGCAGGGGGAAAAACTAGTGGGTGGATATAATATGGGAATGGGTCCAGAAAAAAAAGGACAAAACAAGATTAATAGGCAATGACTTGTGGGAAGGAACATAAAGGGAGTTGCAGGTCACATTCTCATAGATAGGTTCTCTGCTGGATACCATCCAGTTTTGACTTTAATAGATCTTCATGGTGACAGTCTTGGTTTAAAATGTACTGTAGTTTTTCAAATGCCATTATAAGGCCAGGATATCTTCACTCTGTTTAAAGTAAGACAAGGAAAAAGTCAAGTATTGAAACTGGAAGGCCTAGTTAAACAGTGAGCATCTGCGGGTTACTAGAAGAGTTGATTTGTATATGCATACTAAAAGGCCAATGTGTCCCACTTGGACCAATGCACACTATATTTCACTATTTTGGTTGCTTATAGTTAGTTAGTTATTAAAGTAAAAAATCACACTCTCTGAAAGCTCTCAGAGAAAACGGGCGGGTGAATGGATAGGAGAAAAATTCAACAAAACAAAAGCAATGCTTCTTGATGAAATCTAAGGCTACACCCCCTGTCTCTGGAGAACTTCTTGACTCAGGATGTTTACAGTTGACAAAACTCTCACACTCTTTCTTCCTGTGACTCTTATTTCCTACTGAACAAAAAAAAATGGAAACACAACTATTCTTCTCTTTCTCTTCATCCCTCTTAAATTGACAGTTATTTCAGTCTGCTTTTTGTGTATAGGTAGTTCTAGGCTTATAACAGTTCATTTGAAATTACTACGGCACTGAAAAAAAAGTGACATGACCATTTTTCACACTTGCAACCATTTCAGCAACCTCATGGTCACATGATCAAAATTCAGATGCTTGGCAATTGACTCAAACCCAGTGTCCCAGGTTTATGTGATCACCTTTAGTGACCTTCTAACAAGCAAAGTCAGTGTGGAAGTAGATGCACTTAACAACCATGTTACTAACTTAACAACTGCAGTAATTCACTTAACAACTGTTGCAAGAAAGGTTGTAAAATGAGGCATAATTCACTTAACAAATTTCCTGTTTAGCAACATGGGCTCAATCATGGTTATAACTTGAGGACTACTGTATGTAGAAAATAGGTAAGGCTGAGTCCAGGGATTTTTCCCTTATTTCCTATTGTTGGCTTTATTTTTGGCAGGCTGTTAGGGATCTAGCAACAATGGAAGTTATTAGCTTTCCTCATAGAATGGGGAGATCTGCACGCACTAGTAGGGACATATATTTGCCCCTCACAGAAATTAATCCTATTCCACTGTGTTTTGTGCAGTAGACTTCCTAATAAGGATCAAAATTGCAAAAGCTGGATTTTTGTATGTTTATAATGCAATCCCATGTAATTAATACAGTGTACAGCTAGGTGAGTATGCATAGAATTGTTTAAATTATGAATTAACTGTAGCAAATTTATCTGTTTTAGGAGTACATATTCCGAGCCTCTGCAGAAGGAGACGAGTTGTTTTCATTATCATGCATTTACTGACTTTTTCCAATCATATTATAATTATAAACCTATTTGCCTTCTTGTATCTGAGAAGACATGGCCGTGTTTTAATTTATAAGACTGAATATTTGGGTATGAACCAAATAGATCAGAATAATGAAGGTATTGTCCTTTTTAAAGATCATTTCATTCATAAATCATATATGTCCATATACAAATAACAGTTCTTGTAGGCAATGAATTACTGGGAAATTGCAAACTTTTCAGACCCTACCAAGCAAATGTGGAATATGACATCCTTGTGTAGAATTGAAAATATGAAGAATGCTGCTTTTCCTTCTTCTTTGAAAATCTGCCTCTAATTTTTTTTGAGAAAATGAACTTGAAAGTAAATCACTATAGCTATGTTTTGGTTTTGATTTAAAAAAAATATTTGCTGGGAATCCAGATCACAAATATAACAAATTCTGTAGAAGTTAGTATTTCAGCAGTTCAGGTCAGATGTAATTACAAACAACTTCTTATGTATGTAGTGCAAGGGGTACAGGAAACTCAAATGACCAGTACTTCCTATTGTCTGCAATACCTTTCATGTAATATTCCAAATTGAAATGTTGCATCTTGCAGCATTTTTCTTCCTATTATTAGGAGAAGTGAGCACACACAAATCTTGGTGACAAATGAAAAAGCTTCTACTTAATCACAGCAGCAACAACAACAACAAAATGGCTGAAACTTAACTCATTTATTCTGTTTTCCCAGATACATAAAGTTTAAACTCCCTTTTAGAATTCTTTTTAACTTAATTTGCATCACGATTTTGCTCTTCCCTTTTTTGGCATATGTATAAACATTAAAGGGAGTTATGCTGAATAACTATATGACATCTTGTAATAATTGTAACTAAGTGATATTTAAAATAATTCCAAAGAAATGCTTGCATATCAGAAATTCATACTAAAGATTAAAACTGGAATGATACAGGACAATAATAATATGCACTAAAACTCTCATCCAAATTATGAGTTTTACGTAGGATAAATTCTTTACTGGCATTTCTTATGAGTGCTATAATATGCCGTGGAGGCAATTTTTCAAAGGCACTTTGTAATCTGTGAGAATACAAGACCTGATCTGATCATGATACAAATAGGTCTCTTGTCTCTTTTCTATCTGCACATTAAAAATGTACATATGAAGAGCAGCACACAGAAGAAGCAAAGGCTCAAGAGAATACTTTAAAATGGTGAGTCAGAATTTGCTTTTAAATGCAGTTGGGAGTCTGCTGTTCGTTTAAGGCATGACCAATGCACCGGCTCATCAATATGGTTTCCTAGGCACCTTAAGTAGCATGTGGCAACAGTCTTCGTGGTATTTATAGCAGAAAACACTTAATGCCCAAAAATGCTGCTGATTTTGTGCCATGGAACAGAATCATTTTTGCAAAGATCCCATCAGGGAGACTGAACCTCTTAAAGCTAATCTGAGTAAGAAGGTAATAGCATTTCTTTGTCAAAAGCTTAATGTTACCCAAGTCTCTCATATGTTTAATAAAAAATAAATCTGATGCTGAAATAAGGAAAGGAAATTTAAGTAAAATTCATCCTGCAATAACCATGACTTTAGCAGGTCTTGCTATTTCTCTTAATGAGCAGACTATGATGAAAGATTAAACAGGAAATGTTTGCAAAATTTCCTCAAAATACACAGCAATCTGACCAAAGAAGTTGTGCAAGGGACTTGTGTAAGTCTACCATGGAAACATCAATGCACCTGCACAATAGAAAACTTTACATGTACAGTAGAGATGCGTTAAGTAAATGACAGCTATCATGGTTACTTGAGAAAATTGTACTTTTTATTGTCCATCAGAAATTTGTATGAAGGTGCTGAAAAAATTATAACCTCTTTTAAAATATACAATGTCTAGTCTTATTTGAGGAAAGAGGTATTAAATTATGGGATGGAACAAAAAATGTGCTGAAGATAGCTGAATTAAAAGTACTAGATCAGGAGTGTCAAAGTCGATTTCATTGAGGGCCACATCAGGGTTGTGTTTGACCTCGGGGGGGCTGGAATGGTATGGCTAGAGTGGGCATGGTCAGCTTGAAGTCACTTGTATTGGAGGTGCCTATCGTGGCCTGAGCGCTCTGCCAGTGAAAACAGGCTCCTGAGGTCCGTTTTCAGCCACAACGGGCTCCTGCAACTCTCTGCCAATGAAAATGGAGCTCGGCGGGTGGGCTGCATGCAGCCCCCTGAGCTTCATTTTTGCTGGCAGAGGGCTACAGGCTGTTGCAGCTGAAAATGGAGACTAGGAGGGCCACATGTGGCCCTCCCTAGCTCTGTTTTCACTTGCAGAGGCACCATGGACCAGTCTTTCGCTGTTTCCAGGGTGGCTTGCTGGATCCGGCCCACAGGCCTTGAGTTTGGCACCTCTCTGCTAGATTATCTTGCATATTTACAATATCAATTGATTTCATTCTCAGTCTGCTTGTGTTCTCCATTTACACAGACATGTGTGCACACGCAAATGAAAAGTTATTTTCATATTGATATGCAAATCTTAATAATGCTCCAGATTTTTAACAATTGTGGCAAATGATCAGGTGCAAAGAAGATGGTAACCTTGAGTCTGAATGGTTATGAAGAAAAAGAGAGACATTTAGAACTTAACCTGCTGAAATTCCCTGTCCTGTAGGAGCATATTTTTTTTGTATTTTGTATGGCTAGGCCTAGATTCTGAATCATTTGCAAATCTAAATCTAGCCAACAGAAGTGAAGATATTTTGTTCCTTGCTAAAGGTGTATTAGGTGGAAAGGAAGATCCTATTTAATGTTCCATAACAACCTCTACTTAGCAATATATTTTTCAGTTTGTTACATCCTGCTGGGTGGAAGCATATTGTACCTGAAAAATCAGTGGGTGTGAACTTCCTGGGTTGTTGTTTCCTGGAATGTAATTAATCCACAGATTTTCCTAGAATTATTGGGGCATTTTTTTTACTTTCAGATAACTAAAATATCAACATTGTGTCCCCAAAGCAATTTTGCATGTACCATCTTCAAATGGGAACATGGGAAAAACAAATGTGGTTCTTGAAAGATCACCTTTGAATTCATTTAATGAAATATATGTGTTTCCGTTGCATGGGCTTAACAAATGGAATTATTTTGCAACATCTTCATTGGAATCTGATAGTGATTATACTGGGGAGATCATTCTACAAGACCAGCTTCCTATCCAGGTGTTGTTTTGGATGGCACTTGCATTTTGAGAACAAAAAAGGAGAAGCGATTCTCTTGATAATTACAGAAATAAGTATTCACTTGAAAATTAAAAATTATTCCAAAAAAAGAGTTTTCTGACTTGAAATGTATTATGCCAAACCACTGTTTAAAGGCCCTTTTAAGGATTGTTTTCTAGTTTTCAATTGGCCTCCATTTTACTTCTCAAGTAAATTTAAATTAAATCAATAGCTAAATGCCCCTTTGCAGTCTTTTTGAACAATTTCCTGCACGTAAAAAATATGAAATGAAAGCTATAATGGACTGCTAAGAAGAAACCTGGGCAGCTATGCCAAATCAAATTCAAATTTATCACACTCCTTTTCTTGTTATTTGCTTATTTTGGGCGAGTGCTGAGTAGTGGAGACCTACTAAGGTCTCAAACCAATAGGAAACAGAGATTGAGGTTTAGTTTGATCAGAGAATCATAAGTTCAAGTTTCACTACAGCAAGAGGGGGCAGAGGAGCTGGAAAATTCTTTATGGTTACATGAAATGGAGAAGACACAGCTGGTGGGAGCTCTTCCGGTTTATTCTTACTCTTCTGGAATAATAAATGTGCTTAAAATAACAGAATTAAAAATAACATGGAATTTTTAAAAAATCAGATAAGAGTTGAAGGAGATTTGTAGGGGTGGGGGGAGACAGTCATTGCTTTGAGTCATTGTCCTACAAGAAAAAAAACCCATAGAGCAGGGGTGTCAAACTGGCAACCTGCAGGCCAGATGCACCATGTGCAGGCCATGCCTACCCCAGCTCCATGACTGCAACATGACGCCGCGAGTTTGACATCCGTGCCATAGAGACTAAGCATCTATTCAGCCAATCTTTGGATTCATGATATATCATCCATTTAGCAATAGGTTCATAGTCAGCAACCTAAGACTTAACAAGTTCCTCTAAAACTGATCCAGGAAGGACCAAGATTGCCTGCAGGGTCTGGCATGCCCATTATTTCCAGAGGCTGGTAACACATTTAGTGGCTGCTTTGCCCTGGATTGCTAGCATTTATTTTCTCTGCTGATCAGCAGCTGCTAGCTTCTTGTGGTTTATCCAGCAATGGCTATTGAAGTCAATGAGTTATTCTCGACCCTAGAAACTCATATTCCAGCAACTCCTACATTTCTCAATAGGCATCCATTTGGTCTTGCTCATACTCTTCTTATTTTCCCACTCGCTACCCACAGTACTGCAAAGTGTCCATCCTTATTTTTGAAAAACATATTTAAATTCCATTGTAGAAACTTCATTTGTTTCTATGAAGCTAAACTGTTGTTTCTTCCTTGTTATAAATTTTCTGTTGACTTACAAAGGAATATAAGAACAGAATAACATTTTTTTCCTTGTTACTTGTATATGTCTGTGTAAAGGCATTCATGTGTGCAAACATCTGAAAAAGCAATCGAAAGGAAGGGGAAAAAAGAGAAGGGAACAATCTCTGAAAAGAAAAGACAGGCACTGACAGAGTAGTCCACTAGGACCCAGCCAGCAAAGCTTGCCTTCTGTACCAGATAGGAAGGGCAAGAAGCAGAGGAGCAACCAATCAGGTCTTAAGGTAGCTCTAGCATGAGCTCAGCTCTCTGATCAACTCCCTGCAATCCAGACTGAATTTCTGGAGTTGTCTTAAGAAAAGGCAGAAACAGCATTGGAGACAAGCAGCATAGTCTGGAGTACAAAACTGTCCTATGTTTAGCATTAGACAGAGTCAACAGAGAAATTAATAACCTTGGATGAGAAAACACAGAACAGAACCAAGCTAACAGACAGGCACATTACATAAAGTGCTATGAATACAAAAGGAGGGGGGGAGGAAAATATTACATTCTCTGTTACTAGGCAGCTGTCTTTTGAAGGCACAAATGTCAGGCCCTGAGGGAAAATTAACAGGAAGTTCTCGTAGCTAGTATAAACATTTACTGAGCTATTGCTAATCAATAAAATGATCGTGTGACATTCCTTTTGAATTTCTAACCAATTTTCCTCATTAATTAAACACGATACCATGTTTCTCATAATAAGCCCAACCCTACTTTTTTGGGGGTGGGCCTAATATTGCCCCTACCCTGAAAATAAGCCCAGGGGGGCATGGCCACGGGAGGTGGGATCTGTCCGGCTGCAGCTGCAGTCCACTGGCCCATTGGGGAAGTGTTCACCAAAAAGCCTCCATTCCAAATGCTGAAGGAGGAAAAATTAGGGCACCCCTCGAAAAAAGGGCCCAGTTGTTTTTTCAGGGGTCAAAAGAAAATAAGACCCAGTCTTATTTTCTGAGAAACACAGTATTATATTCAGTAAATGCATGCACACTAAATACAATCATGATTACCCTTTGTGACAATATTAAGGGCAAAGGAGAAAAAAAATACTTTTGCAATACAGTTTTGTCCCCAACTAAACATATTCTGTTCTGTTCTGTTCTGTTCCATTTCATCCCATCCCATCCCATCACTTCAATGAAGTAATTAAAGAAAAGTTATGAATGAAACTAAGTTGCTGACCACAAACAGATCTTTTAAAAACAGGATTTGAATAGTTGATGTGAATGTGGGTGGATCTTTGCAGCAATTTTGTAACCTTTATCCACTGAATTGATTTTTCATACAAAAGCACATTCCCACCCAAAGTTAGCAGCTACAGTATTCAATTTCATTTACAACAGAATAATATGTATTCCTCATTCATAAGAAAACCTTCTGAACATTTTTATAAAAATATTATGGCAATGACCTTAAAAACGTACACCCACATTTGTAAAAAATTAACCTTGCTTAACTTTTGATCAACTTCTTTTTGACGTTTACTTTCATATAAAACTTACTGTAATTACAAGTTACAGTACAAAACATTAGTTTATGAACCATGAAGCCAAGCTATTTCTCAAGGTTTTAAAACATTTTAAGTACAGAGGAGAAAGAGTTATTTACACCTACCAGACAAATGCCCTCACACAGTCCTTTTTGCAACAAACAATAAAACAAATACTGAGAGTTGTTCTATGGGGGATGGTGGAAAGAAACATTAATTTTTAAAATATAAATAAAACTCCCTGGATGTAGCAGTTCTAAGACTACAGCAATAAACCTGCATACAGAAGTACTTTTGCAGCTTGGTGGTCTGCCAACATGGCATTGAAGAAGCACAGAAACCCTGTAGCTTTGAGCTTGATGGAGTAGTAGTGCAAAAGCCCTTCTCTTTCAGGTGGGATGAAGATGGAAAGAAATACTAGTTGTAAACAGTTAATATACAACTATTCAGACATTGGAAGCTCCAAGAACCTGTAAGACAGTCGCTCCCAAACACATCCCCATAGAAACCATTATATGCGGAGTTGAAACCAGCCTGACCAAAACCAACCCTGATGATGCTAACAGAATCAGACATGAAATCACCAACATCCTCTGCACCAGCAAGTCACCCAGAAGCAACTTACCCAAAGAAGAACAAACAGCACTACTTAACCTGAAAGAAGACACCAACATAATAATCTTACCAGCAGACAAGGGCAACGCTACAGTAGTGATGAACACATCTGACTACCAAACCAAGTTATCCAACCTACTCCAAGACTCCACATATAAACCCCTCAAGACAGACCCCACCACCTACCTGGAAAAAACAACCAAATCCAAAATAAAAGCCTCCCCCATCAGCGAAGAAATCCAGCAAAGAATCATCCCCAGAGAGAAATCATCCAG
>JANHFL010001576.1:5115-18892 GCA_032468155.1 Oxyrhabdium leporinum | reverse complement strand
AAAAAATATAATCACACATATACGACGACACAATGAGGGTCGTTTAGAACTTTCTGCCTGAATAAGACTCTAGAGATTAGCTGAAAGGCAAAAAGGAAGTGTTGATCTTCCTCCCATATATGGGTAACCAAGTCTCCCTCACAACAAAAAAAATATATATATATGTATACACACACACACACATATCATATATATTACATTCAACCTGATTGCATCCTGGCTCCCCTTCCTGATGATTCCCTGGATGGATTTTAGATGAATAATATGAAAGCAGATTTTAAAAGCCAAGGACAACTTCGGCCTTTTCTACACACACCGCCCCTGGGGATTTTAAATCTTCATAGGCTGAGCCAATTAACTTTTGACTCAGTGGCTGTTCCAGAGGAAACACTGCAAGAAGAGTTTTGTGGTGTTTTCCCAGGAGTGGCTCGGAAAACAGTTTTCTGCTGATATGAATCCCGGACTTGTCCTGCCTCCCATTTTTCCTAGGGAGGAAATTGTGAGAATAGGAGGGAGGGGAGCACTAGCTGGAGCATCAGTTATTCCACTCCCCAATATCCATTTACGGCATTTCTGTCATCCCTATTCTTCCAAAGACTGGAGAAGTAACAATGAGACTACATGTAGCTGATGCAGGTGTTAAGGCTATTGGCTATGCACAAATGTGAATAGGTTTATGTCACTTGCCTTTCAGGATTGTATGGAGTAACATTACCTTACAAACGAAGCTTAATTACATATATCCAGAATTCACTTTCAGTGAAAGTTACTTCTGAATGTCCATGGGATTCCACTTGCAGTTTTTGTCTATATGAAATGCTGTTTCCTTTTACATATTAGAATAACTGATCCACAATATGGACAAGTCCATATTATTTGTAGTAAAGTTCAGTATTTCATTTTTAAGAGAGAGTAGACATCTTTGTGCAATTAATTCAGATGCAGACTTATAATATGGCTCAGTTATAAGCATGAGGCAATGGAAAAATCAATCAATCAAATCATTATTCATTATTACATATTTTTTTATCTTACAGCTGCAGTTCTCCTCCACTTTTTCCTCTTTTATGAAACAAGTACAACTTTCCAAGAAATCAAATGCTTTCACATAGTTTAGCATATTAATTTATTCTTTAGTTCACAGTATTTATAATGTGTTCCAGTCCAAAGGACCTTGAGCAGCTAACAAGACATGAAACAACCAAGAATATAAAATTATTAAAACTTTTAAAATACGGCTTTTGAAATTACACATAGAATATTCAAATGGAAAATTGCAAAGATGCTTTAAGCTCGGGTTCCCATTGTCCAACCAGTGACTAACTTTGCTGAGGCTGACAAAAGTTTAGAAGCAATTGGAAAGCACAGGTTTCCACCAATTTGACTATGTCATTGGCATTAGCCAATTGAATATAAAATTTGCAAACCAACAATAGCAAAAATAAGGCTCGAGTGGGATAATTCTTCATCAGTGTTTGCATATTGTACAAGTTTATGTACAAAACCAAACCATGACAAATGTACATTATGTAGAAGTCTCACTTAATTTCAATGTAATGATAGATCACCATGGTACAGAGCTATTAAAATACTTAAGATAGTAAACCATTTTTAAAAAGTACATGCCTTCTCTATATCAACAGACTTTGGATCAGGTCCTTTTAGGCTCCAGATATTTTATTTTTATGCTGTATAAATTTCACTGCAGAGACTAAGCACCTGTACATATACTGGACATGGTCCTTTTATATTTTCTTATGTAATATTTATATGCCCTAAATTCTCTCTCTAGACTTATGTTAATCAATTATATATACATTGCTCCAAACTGTGAGGTGACAAAGCAGTTTCTAGGCAGTTCTTCACCATCTCCAATTTTATTCCCTAGATCCTCTGAAGAAAATTCTTAAAATTGCGTCCTCACAGCACACAAGCTGTTCCTAAGCCAACAAGTTATCTTTCCAGATGACCAATGGCAGTGTATAAAAATCAGTACTGAACCACTAACCAGTTTTGGGTAGAACTTCACTCAGCCCTCTTTTCAACCAGGATGCTTATTGGTGATTTTAGACCAGCCATTCTCAGCCTAACCTTCCTCCCAGAATTGTTGTTATGGAGATGAAATGAGGAAAGGCCTCATTTGAGGTCCACACACCCTAAAGTTGCCACAGTTGAGAAACACTGACATACTGTATCATTATAGCCCTCTCCTAAATGCAATATTTATGTACCCTTTCAGGCAATTCCACTGTCTGCAGAACCTCACAATTGGGAAATGGAATTGGGAAGAGAATCTCTGCCATATATTAAATGACAGGAAGACGGGTAAAGAGGCTTCTCAAAAGGTCTTAAATCTGCAGGGGAACATCTGAAGAAGACAGACATTTAGTTAGTTTAGCTAACGAAGACCCAAGATCACCTGCTACGTCATAAATAGCTCTTGGAATTTTACCAAGGTAATTAACCGGCATTCAGTTCACTTCCTAAAAGATAACAATGGGGAGTACCTTTTGTCAAAGCCTGGCCATTGCTTTTTAAACAATTTTGAAAATATTGTGCCAATAAAGTAGACATAATCTAAAAGACTGAACAGTAGAGAGTGGTGATTAGGTTGTGTAATGTTTCAACTTGAAAGGGAAAATGTGCTTCATAGCATGTTTCTGAAAAATGGGATTTAAAGAGCTTGACAAAGGCAGAGCAAGTCACTGGGTCCTCCAAAGCAGCTTTTTTTTCTTCTTCTTTCCTTTACATTCAAATGATTCACAAGCCAAGTAGTAATGGCTAGGGAGTGGTTTCCACAGATAAATAGTTGCAACCTGGGTTGAAGAGATTCCAGGATACCAAATTAGAATGATAAAACCAAGCATAGGGAAAAAGTTAAGCATCATTTATTACATGGTCTAGCAGGAAAACCAAATGGTTCTTAACTTTAAATTAACTTTTTGCTTTGAACAGCCTTTCCCAGTCAGATACCTCTTCTAGATGCTGAAATGCCATTTATTATCCATAATCATGGGCCACTGTTTGTGTGGATGGAGATCTATGAAAGTCAAGTTTCAACATATTTGAAACTACAAAGTTGGACAAGTCTGACTTAGAACTAGTCAGTCAAACCTTCATCGCAGTAGAAAGATATTTCTACTTTTCAGGCATTTTTAACTGGATAGCTACCATTTAGGTGAAACGAAGTACTATATTTATTTCATTTTAGGAAAAAAGCAATCTAACAGAAACAGAGCATGGAAAATACTATATATTCATTTTAAGGGGAAAATGCAATTATATATATAAATATAAAAGATGTTCTTGATGGAATGTTTAGTCATGCCCTTCTAACACGCAAGTCTGCTACATCTTTTTCTGCAATCAAAAGTGCATTTCTCATGAGGTGCAAATACATTTGTTAACTTCAGTCCCATTAGACATGAATGATATTACTAGAGAAATATGGCCAGCATCCCACAGTGCTGTCATTTGAAAAGCTCAACTCATAACCGACACAGCGCTGGATTACCACTTCAGACGCAATCAAGTGGGCACAGCTGTCCGAGAATGAAAGCGGTGGGATAATAGCAACAAAGTAGTAGCCTCCATGTGTCCTCCACTCGATGGATTTGGTTCAGAGGGAAATGGCACATGAAAAGGCAATCATGTGAGTTAATGTTAAGAAGGAGATAAACCCACCCACATTTGGCTGCCAACTGAGCTCATTGTGCATAGGATACCTTGTCTTGGTCAACAATTATTTTCTTGTTTTACCCTTGTGTAAAAAAAAGTCCACTAGTACATTTATAGGATTTCCTGACCATCTTCCACCCAAGTACTAACTGTGACTGGTCTTGTTTAGCTTTACTGAAATCAGCTACAGTCATCTAAATGCTACTGTATTAGTTTGCAAGTTGTTTTTAAACTGTTCTTCTTAGGTTATCCAGGTGGGGGAGAATGACACTCCTGTTGTTTCTAAATAGGAAAAACTACAGAGATGCAGACTAGATGATAGGAACAAAAATCCAGATCATATCCTGTCATTCATCCAGCACTGGTTTAATCCTGAAGTTGTGACTATTCAGGTCTCTGCGGTCAGCCTTTTATTTATAGATGTAAGCTATGGTTAGGAGACATACACTTAAGTGATACTCACATGCTTTTCCCAAAATGCCAACACTTACTGTTTTAGTTCACGTATATAAACTGTTCTATATGTAATGGTTGGTAATTCTAACTTTACTCTCAGATAAGCAAAGGCTCTGGTTCCAATTCAGCATTTTATCAGTAATTTACTTTTTCAGAAACATCTCATTGCCTTGGAAATATATGTTGAAGGTGAGTCATACAGCATGGGCAGACTTGTTAATAAGTGGTTTCTCGGATGGACGAAGGCTAATCATAGGTGAACTCTAAGCCCAAACACAGAAGAGTTATCTCAACTCTTTCTAACATGTATTCATTTGATGTTTAATTACAGTAATGGAACTAGAATGAAATCTGTGAAATATTTGACTTGAATTCAAGATTTGAAGCCAGACTTTCTTTTCTTTTCTTTTCTTTTTTCTTTCCTACAAAGACTTGGACTTTTATTTTTCATGCAGGATTAGATATATATAAATGAAAGAAAATAAAGTACTCCTAACCCTGTTGGTCATTTGAAATTATAGAGACTTAATGGCTCGGTAGTTAGAATTCAGTATTGCATGCTAATTCTGCTGACTGCCGACTGCCAACAGTTTGGCAGTTCGATTCTCACCGGCTCAAGGTTGACTCAGACGTCCTTCTGAGGTCAGTAAAATGAGGACCCAGATTATTGAGGGCAATATGCTGACTCTGTAAACTGCTTAGAGAGGGCTGTAAAGCACTGTGAAGTGGTATATGTCTAAGTGCTATTGCTATGGTATTATAGTAAGCCCTATTTAGAACACTCACCTAGGAACGTTAATATATACCGTATTTTTCAGACTATAAGATGCACTGGATCATAATACGCATCAAGGTTTAGAGGAGGAAAACAAGAAAAATGTTTTTTGCCTTCGCACATCCCGTTTTTGCCTCCCCAGCATCCAGAAGCACTCTGCAGGCCAAAAACGGAGGCCTCTGTTGGGGTGGCCAAAAAACTGGATGCGTAGAAGGTTTGGGAGGGTTTGGAAGGCCAAAAACGGCCCTGTTTTTGGCCTGCAGAGTGCTTCTGGATGCTGGGGAGGGCAAAAACTGGATTCGTGGAGGCCTCTGGAGGCAAAAAATGGGCCCATTTTTGGCTGGCAGAGTGCTTCTGGACACCAGGGAGGGCAAAAATGGGATGTGGGAGGGTTTGGGAGGCCTGTATTCACTCTATAAGACACACAGACATTTCCACCCACTTTTTTTGGGGGGAGGGAGTGCGTCTTATAGTCCAAAAAATATGGTACTTAAAAATTAGGGCAAGGAAAGCACAGTCCATGGGAACATAGTTTGCAAATCCTTTTTGCAGTCCCCAGCAACACCCCACACATACTTGTATCATGAAATTTAGCAGTACACTATGGAATAACAGTGATTGCCCATGTATTTTTAATGTGAAATTAAAAAAAAATATAGGAGGGTTAAAACTCCAATAGATTTAATGGGCCAATAAAATTCTAGAATGCCTGTCCAACAAAAATATAAAAATGCAAGGACAGGCTGAACATTTTGTTTTTGCCTTTTAGAATCTTCTGCCTTATGACATCACCACTCCACCCACTGCACTCCTGATAAAAAGTAAATTAATGAAAATATTATTCAATCTTATATAAATAAATCACTTTTGCGAAAGAAAAATAAGAAATGAAATCATAAGAGGGCATCGTTATCTACTTTCTTGTTGTTTGCAAAGAAGAAAGCAATAGAACAGTGGTAGACAACTTTTTCCCTGTTCAGACAAGCCTAAGCGTATTTCACATGTGGGCGTGGTCAAATCCACAAGTATGATCAAAAGCCACACAAAGGTAAGCAAAGGTAAGGTAAGGGGTTTTTTTTTTTTGTTATGGTAGGACAGGAAACCAAATATTGTCAAACTGTTTTGAATCATCATTCTATTAGCTCAGCAATCATGTATTTGAAGAAGTTGTGGAACAGATGAAAAGCAATATGTTGAATCCCTTCCTTTACAATAGTGAAAAGGAGACTTGGCATCTACTCATTTTTTTTTGTCCCACTTCGCCTCACCCTCCCTATTTTTTGCAGTTTCTTTCCATCAGCTATGTAGATATGAGACAGAGCAGGAAAGTGTAAATCAGGGGTGTCAAACTCAAGGTCCAGGGGCCAGATCTGGCCCGGAGAGTGCTTAGATCTGGCCTATGGGGCCGCCCTAGAAACAGTGAAGGACCAGCCCGCGGTGTCTCTGCCAGTGAAAACAGAGCTTGGGAGGGCTCAATTTTTGCTGGCAGAGGTTTGCAGGAGGCCGTCCCAGCCAGATGCGGCTCTCCTGAGCTCCATTTTCACTGGCATAGGGTTGCAGGATGTCATTGCAGCTGAAACTGGAGCTCGGGAGCCCGTTTTTGCTGGCAGAGCGTTTGGACCATCACAGGCACCCCCAACATAAGTGACCTCAAGCTGGCCATGCCCACCCTGGCCACAACCACCCTGGTCCCTGGAGGTCAAACACAACCCTTGATGTGGTCCTCAAAGAAACCTAGTTTGACACCTCTGGTGTAAATGATTTTTAAAAATGTGGAGGAGGAATGGTTCAGAATATGCTTAGGTGAAATAGTTATCCTTGGAAGTGAGTTTGGAGATCTGGTCTCAAGATTATGGACGTCTAAACATGACCTACAATATAGACATTTACCCAATGTGCTAGATAAAAATAATCTCTTCAACGAGATAGGGATTCTGTTATACTCTGATTTTTGAATGAGATGAAATTTCCTTTTTATTGGTTTCTTTAAATATTTTTCAAATACCAACTTAGTTTTTTTTTAAAAATATCAAAATATTTGACCTTTTGTTGGATTCCAATGCATTAGGTACCAGATTTTCTTTATTGTTTGCACTGATTCAGATTTTTATTAATCTGAGGTAAATCCATAGGGAACTCACAACATTTTAAGAACATATTAGTAATGTGTCCACATGTAGTCTTTGGGAAATGTATTAATACTGAACACATTTAAGTCATGCTTCAACTTAGCAAAAGAAAGTCTAAGGAAGCTGGATTCATAGATACCTGGAAATATTAAAGAACCCAAGAAGGCTGATGGTTCATAAAATGCAATGTATTTTCCACCCACAATGACTAATCAAAAGAATCCAAGAAGACCACAAGTAGCCCACCCTGTTACTCCCAGTTAGTATTTCTTAATTATATATTGCCTAAAAAGTCACCATGGTAGCCTCTCCAAGCCTGGCACAATTTGAATGTGGTATTTATGCTGACTAGAAAATCTGGGAGTGACAGTCCTCACACATCTGGAGAGTGTCCTTTGCAGAAGACTTCTCTTTTGTATTACCTATGTTACCTATACACTTTTCAATGGGTATACATCACAATAAGCAAGCAAGCATCATGCCTCAGCAACAATTTTATTTATCTTTCTTCAATAGGTTTACCCAGAGTACTTCTACTGATTGATGTGGTCAGTCATCAATATTTTTCCCTGAGTAATTATTTGATGATTATGATTTCTGTCATTGTATTTACTTATCTCATCATTTAATTACTCTTATTGGAACTAAAGCAAAAATGCTGTATATGGTTATGCATATGCATATAGTTTTAGAAGCAATTTTCATCCATTCCAAAGACCATTTTATTGTAAATTTATTAATTTGTATATAGATTCCATTAATTTACTAATATAGTATTTATATATTTAGCACATATGCAAACATACACATATTAACATAAATGATATATTTGTCACTGATCATCAAAGCAAAATGATCTATAATTCAACATAACTGCATACATTCATTCATTCATTCATTCTTTCCTATTAGGGAACAATGATTATTTTATTATGTGAAACCAAACATTTTTCTGAAAGTTCAGTCAAAAGTTATAGTTTCTTTCTGATCTTTCCCAGACATGTATCTCCATCACAATCATTCCCAAAGATTACCCCACATACAACCAAAATGTTTCTGTTATGCTGAAACTAGAACAAAGAGAAACCATCTACATAACAGATGCCTGGAAACTGAGGTGGGATCCAAGAGGAATGTAAACTGAAAATTCACTTGAGTGGAATTCAAGAAATGTTGAAATACAATATTTTTTCACCAAATGTGTACATTTCAAAACTGGCTTAATAACACATGTGGCTATAACATGCCACTCTTTTTCTTTGAATGTGTGTGTTTGTACTTTCATACATTTTGAAGACTGTGTACAGCAGTGTAACATTCACAGAACTGGGAGTAGGGAAGCATTGTTGTAAAAGAGTGCTACACATTCATTTACCTTTCACATTAGAGGCATAAATGTGGTCCAAAGTTACTTTTTCATCACCATAGAAACTTCAGTCACTAAATGGGAAGTACTTGAATACACTGTATTCTAAAATAAGAGAGAACTCTGACAGAAATGAAATTAAATATTGTCAGTGCATCCCATTTTATTTGTCCAGTGACTGAACTGCACCTGCTAGTGAAACTGATTTCCCTTTACTGTTTCTGTAATTCCCAAATCTCCTCCTTAACAATGCTAAACTTTCAGAAAAGAGAGCAAGTGGAAATTCACTTAGGTAATGTTAGATGAAGCTCAAAACTTATAACAGTGGAAATACTTCCTAAACATGGTTGAATTCTCACTGATTATTCCTTGGGTATGCAAATTATTCTAGACTGATATGAATGGGAAATTCAGTTCAAAGAAGGAACTCAATTTGTTTTGAAGTTGAAACTTGTTTAAAATTTGCAATATGAATCAGCAGGAATATGTCTGCACATGCGAGGTCAACTGAATCTTTACATTGACTTGAAAACTGATTCAGTTTGATACATTTAATTCATCTGATAGTTCAGCTGAAGATTCAGCCCAAAATGAGAGTCCAGACCTATCCAAAATGTTATAAAAAATGGAATCCTGGAATTTCTGTTTATAATGAATAAAACACCATATGAACTGAGTAATGTTTCAAACAAAAACTCAACTACAGTCTTCAAAATCAGTCAGGAGAATGTACTTTGCTTTTCAATGATTCCTTCTCTCCCATCTTCAGGAATTCTTCCCAAGAAAGAAAAGTCCTTTATTTGCCCAAAGAAGATTTTTCTTCTGCTACTCCCCTCCTGATCCTATACTATAAGAATGAAAGTCAGCACCCAGCAGCTTCCCTTCAAGTGCAGCTGAAATGCCAAAATTCCCTTTATTTTCATGACCCGTCTGCAACAAAGGTCACATTGAAAAACCTGGGAGGTGTAGTCCATTTCTGCATTATAAAGTGAAGTGTTGATGGTGAGTGTTCTAATCACTTTTATTTGGGACACATTCTTAAAATAGATTTTTGTCAAATTTTGTAAAATTCTAAAACCGTTAAGTTTAAATCAGTTGTATGGCATATACTTACTGATTTTAAAACACAAATGTTACACATATAGTTTGGAGGAATGTTGCCTTCAGAAAAATCTTATAAGCAAAAATTATTTTACACTCTTACATGAGTCATGCACTCTGTTTAGAGTACACACCCAATTGGCCAGGCCCTTAAGGAGGCATTCAGCCTATCCCTTTCCTTTCTCTCTTTGTCTTAAAGATAGGATTTCCCATGTAGCTCTCACAAAGAATGACATTTAGTACTCTATTATTCTAAGCTTTCCTAAAGGACAACCATTTCCAACAAGAAATAGTTATTTTGAAGTTTGGCTTCATGTCACCAAGTTCAACTGAGAATTTCTTAGCAACATTTGCTTCATGGGGTAGCAATCCCTGAGTATTTGTACTAACAAATGGCTATCCATTAAGGAAATGATTGCCAGCAAAACTCTTCAATCTACAAGACCACTGGAATGGCCACTCCTCTGTTTCTATATTATTTGTTTGATTATTAATCAACTTTTTTTTTAAAAAAAATCCCACTTAATAACTGAACTATGGTGAATATTTTTAAATTTATAAACATTTCAACTATATGAAAAAACTATAGGACTGAGTGAATCTGAAACTATTCTGATATTTTCATGTAATGTTATTAATGAGCTAAGTCCAACATTGTGTGAGTGTTCTATAGAACCATTATACTTTTATTTCCTCCTCTTCTTCTATACAAAACTTGTGCATGTCCTCAGTTATCTAATCTTCCAAAGAGAAGAGAGTTTACATTGCTGGCAAATGCATTTCCATGAATGGGCAGGAACAAACTGAACATTTTTAGAAGCACCTTCTGAAACAATTGTCTATAGAAATTACTATGCTTATTTGCTTTTTGGTATCCCTTAATACAGGTCCTTCTTCAAATGAACTTGGACTGAAATTTATAATATGAATTAAGAACTTTATTCTCCTGAAGCCTTGTTTCCAGTTAGTTTGGAGTATATGTATATGTATATATATGCTGGTGGGCACGTTAGTGCAGGGCTGTCAAACTCCCGGCCCTTGGGCCGGATGTGTCATGCCCTGGCTATGCCCATGCCCATTTTAGCGAAAGGGGAAAAAGTCCCAATACATCACGTGACACCGCTGTGACGACGTGAGTTTGACACCCCTGCATTGGTATATACTTAATACAAATATCCATATAGCATGGATAAAGAAAATAAGGAAATTTGTTGCTTCCATTCTTAGAGGGTGAATATTAGAATATGTGTTTGAAAATTCTAAAAATAATGATCAAGTATCATTTACAATGATTGTTGTGAACATAGTTCTTAACAATATTGCATAATTTAATGTACACATTATGCAGTTAATAAATGGACCGATATTGATTTGACAGTTCAGCTAAGATCTGTTTAACTATGCAGTCTTTATATGCATGCTACTGTCTACTTTGTATTTTCCACATTAAAAAGAAAACAATACTTCAGTCTCTCTTTAAGAAAAGAGTGACCCTGAAACTTCTGAACATTTAAGCAGACCAGAGATGGTTAGAGATCACATATTTACAAACAGAAGTGTCTAGTTTATTCCTTAGGATTTAAAGTTAAATGAATCAAATAGCTGATGATACAATAGACATTCAAGATTTGACGCAAATCAGCATAGACTCAAGAGGATTTTAGGGATAACAACCTTAGTATGGACATACTAAACTTCTCATCATGGAAGTTTCTATGTTCTACTCTGAGGTGGACATTCCAGGTAGAAAATTTTAGATTTCAACAGAAGATGACAAATTCTCAGTTATTTATCACTATTTTATTGAAAAGTAGGTGAAACCGTATGTGAAATTTCCAAGCAGATGCATCCAGTTGATCAAACTGAAGAAATAATACAAATACAGGTAGTATTTGACTTACAACAGTTCATTTAGTGACAGTTCAAAGTTACAATGGCACTGAAAAAGTGACTTATGACCATTTTCCAGAGTTATGACCTTTGTAGCAACCCCATGATCATGTGATCAAAATCCAGATGCTTGGCAGATGCTTGGCAGATGCTTGGCTCATATTTATGACCACTGCGGCGTCCCAGGGTCATGTGATCACTTTTTGCAACCTTCTGACAAGCAAACTCAGTGGGGGAGCCAGATTCATTAACAACCGGGTTACTAACTTATTAACTGCAGTGATTCACTTAACAACTGTGGCAAGAAAGGTCATAAAATGGGGCAAAACTCATTTAACAAATGTCTCACCTAAAAACAGAACATTTGGGCTCAATTGTGGTTGTAAGTTGAGGACTACCTGTAATATATTCAAAGGGCATATGGATCTTCCTGATCAGAGACTAAGTGTGTGCAAATGCTATGCTAAAAATAAAAAAAAAACATTTTATTTCCTTCAGATTACCAGCATTAATTCTGATGGCGAAGGAGAAAAGAAGACAGGTAAAGCTTATGTTTTTCCAAACCATCAGGAGTATATAATTATCCATTTGCCAGATGATTAAAAAAATAATATTAAAGATCAACCTAAGAAACATGCAGCAGCTTGCATCTTCCATGATAACATTTAAAATGGCATTGAGAATCCTGAAAGAGGAAAATGGGTTTTAATAGGCTAAGTGTCTATGGAGATTAACAGGCATAAATGTCTATGAAGATTCTTAATATTTTTGAGATATGCTCAATACTTTAATAATCATGTTTTTCTGGATGCATTCCCATTTTTTATTTTTATAGTTTTTGAAATAGCATATTTTTTGGTCTGACTTGTAATATATGTATTTCTGGGTTTTTTAGTTTTTAAGCAGTACAATTCATAAGAGGAAAAATAATTTATTCTGCTGGTCATCTCAAAGAACCCATGATCCCTTCCCACATCACTCATATGACATCACTCTTTTACACACAAACAAAGGTATTGCATCACCAGAGTCATAGAAAACAGTATTGTTTCCTTATGCCTAAAGTAACTGTAGTATCCAATCAGAGGAAAGCAAGGCTATGGTTTACCATGACTTAACACTACGTATCGTGTTCAGAAGTACTAGATCTAACATAACATTATTTCTGTCATAATATTATTCACAGAGCCCGACCTTTGGTGTTGTTTTGTTTTGAACTGATAGCTGTTTTCCAATTTCTATTATATTACGGTGCAAAATCATCATGTGAATTCTTCTGCCTTGGCATTACTTAGAAAGAGAGATGGAAAAATTATGATACTGCCCTGCCATTTGTCTTTGAACATTCCTGACAGTCTGTTACAGAAGGATGTTGCTAATTTGGAACAGGCTGACAGATACAGGATTAGCATGCTAGCACAACTGCTAATTCGGTAGCTGAATGAGGCCTGCCTATTTCGTTGTGAAGTAGCATTACTGCAGAAATATGTAGATTTTTAATTTATGTAATTAGAAATCATCTATGAACCAAGCAAGTTCAGTAACATTGTGTAAGTCTTACACCATGAAACATTTAAAGTAATTTTCAAAGCACACAGACATAATTAGCTTTCTTCAGTTCCTTGTGAAATGAATTTGAAAATATTTATGCTCTTTGCTTAAATAGAAATTCTAGCTGAGCAAAAACTGCACAACTGATATGATTCAGAATACATTAAAATGTATTTTAAATATGGCTTTTAAATTCAAGCTTTATACAAAGACAAACAATTGATAGGGCCATAGCATAGCCTTTCTTTGTTTTTTGAAATGACAAATGGGGAATGTTGACAGCACAAGTAAGTAGGATGCCTGAAGGTAAGACCATTGAAAATTCTAGATTCGATGACTCACACCAGAATGTCTGGAATTCAGTGCATGAAATGTCTACCAATATGCCTAAGCAGGAACATGTCTTCACAGGACCTTCAAAGTCTCATTAATGGCAATCCGGCTATTAAAAGTAAGACTTTGAAAAGAAAGTACGGTGTCACACAGAAGAGTTTCATTCACACCTTAGAATAGATAGCAAAAACAAATTCACAGTTGAACTGTGTTTAATTAGTTCAAATAAAAACACATCTTCATTTAAGAAAATTAAACAATTATCCCCAATAGCAATTTGCCAATCTGTGTTCCTTTTTCTTCTGCCTTCTTTTGTTGCTTCTGCAATTAGCAGGACATAAATTCTACAGCTGAAGCATGAAGTAAGCAACAGAAAAACAACATTAATATTATATGATCAAATATAACACTAACGAAAACAAAGAAATCATAATCACCATGAATTCTGAGAGTAAACAGGATGTCAGCTATTTATGCACAGAACTTGGGAACAAAACT
>JANHFL010001575.1:172712-200711 GCA_032468155.1 Oxyrhabdium leporinum | reverse complement strand
TCTAAGCCCCCCCCCCACCGCCTTCACCCACCTCCGGCGCAGCTGCTACGCCGCGGATCGCTGCTGGGCTGGCATGTCAGAGGAGGGGAGGGGGGGAAGGGCGGAGACAAGGAAAGCCCCCCCATGACTGACCTCTCACCTGCCTTTGAAAGGTCGCCCAAGCAAACGCCTGGTTCAAATAGGTCGCGCTCTGCGTATTCTAAACTTGCCGCCTGTTTTTCCCCTCGCGTTATTAAAACGTGTCAGTTTCAGAAAATTCTTACCTTTGTCTCGGAGGGTTAATAAGAGCGCACTTCGACGCGCACTAAGAATATTCTGGCAGGCATAGCCCTGGACAGCCGTACAAAGAATTCCTTTTCTTTTCTTTTTTTTTTGTTCTTTTTTTTTTGCATCCGCGAGGAGACCACGTTGGAAAGCGTTAGGCCTGAAAAGGAAAGGAAAGAATGACGTAGAGGGATAAGTGACAAAAGTACTGTTCAGGCGACAGTCGCTCTCTTGATGAAAACTACAAATCCCAGCATGCTATCGGGTGCTTCTGTAACCTAACGGAGGTGGTTTAATGCTCGATTAAACTTTCGAGTCAGGAGCACGTTTGGGTTCCCTCGTGCGATTGAGGACTTTTGTGAAAGTGAGCAGGATCAGAGGACTGTCGACGTTATATTTCAGTTTAGGTCCTTTATTACCGCTAGGTGGTGCGTTTTGAACGTATTACGCTCGCCACGTTTGTGATAGAAAAGCAGTATTTGAATTAAGATCAATGCTAAGATTAACTGCAAAAAGAAAGAAGAATTGGAATAGGACACCTAAGCCGCTGAGTTCAGCTATCTGCTCAGTGTAGGAATACGAAATTAAAGTATTTGGGAGATTTAAACATCTAATTAAGGAAAGGCCACCTGTAACTTTCTATTCCAACCTGCCTTCTTATAATTGAAAGTCATTATTCTGTGTTCTGCATCTGAAATGTTTCCCCAACTATTAAAATTAATTTATATTTTTTATGTGAATTATACTCTAAAACAGTATTTCTTTTTGTTTCTACCTCAAAAAGAAAAATTAAAAAGTCAGTAATTGCTCTGTCAGGGTTCAGCAGTATATTTTTGCTTGATGTAAACAGATTTTCTTCCAATAATGCCTCATATCTACACATCTACTTTGCCCAGAAAGGAAAGCTTTCCCTATTTTAAGTCCATGATAACTTTCTTCGGCTTAATCAGTATCTCTCTTAAATAGCTTTGTGCCAGCTCTTCTTTTAGAAGAATATGCAGCTGGACAAATATGGACATCTTTTATAAGTCATGAGAGTCATATACTTGATTAGAATTTGGTCATGCACATTGCACGTATCCTCAACAAATGAGTCCAAAGCCATTCTGTCTACTACCAGAACAAAGACAGAGATGGATGATAAAAGAATTTTGTTGTGAAGATTGAGTGGTATGGTATTTTCTTTTCAATACAGTATTATCACTTTATAGGGCTTGTGAGTGATCCATTTTTTTTACTGGCTGGAACATTTGGCTCACCTATCTTGCTAGCTGCTTCCTATTTTCCAGATTTTTAGCCACTGTGTCAACACAGACGCTATTACAAAAGGTGTTTTGTAAGCAATGAGGTGAAGGAATCCATATAGCCCCAGGAAGGTAGCTTAGCTTGGCAAGCCTCAATGTATTACCATCTTTTGTGCTCTCCCACTGCTGTAAATAAGTTTGTTTTCAGTATTTCTCAGCTGAAGGATCATCTTCAAAATATTTTAGATAAACGTGGAAATGCCATGCGTGGTGGAAGTTGCCTAGCAGTACATATGAATTGAGAATAAGGACCCACTTTGTTGTAGATGATCTGTTATACCATCTGGGGCAAGTGTGATAGATACCCAGCCTGCATTTCACTACCTTCACCTGCCATAGTTCCTGAATGTTGGACCAAACATCAAGGTCTGTCTGTGCTGTTGCTGATATTTAGAGTGGGGAAGCAAGGAATGTTGCGGGTCCTGTCTCCTAAGGAGGTACATCTGATGGGACCCAGAAGGGCCTTGTCCCTGGTAGCTTCCTCCCCTTTGGAACATTGTCCCCACAGAGATTAGACTGGTCCCCACTTGGATACCCTCACAAGGCCCTGAAGATCTGGTTCTGTCAACAGGCCTGGGGAACCCAAGTATGGGATGGAGCCCATCCTCCCAGTCATTGGATATGAGATCGGTGACAAATAAATTTTATAAATACATAAATAAGTGGTTCATTTGATTGTGCATTGTTGTCGGGGAGATTGAGGGATTTCTGATTTTTATTTTTATAATTTTTTTATTGTTTGTAAGCCACATAGTCAGAGAGTGAGCGGTGGCCATATAAATCTAACAAACAAACTTCTAATTTTAAACTAAATCCCAAAAAGAAAACGCTCTATCCTAAAAAAAAAACTTGCACTACTTCCAAGGCTTTAAACAAGGTACAGATTTTTTTCAGGCTTTGCTTTTCTTGACAGAAAAGTTTGAGTCTTTATTGATATAGCTGAAGTGCTACATGGATACGTAAGAGGGAAGCTGGTATCCACCACAGAAATACCTACAGTGCTTTCAATCACCCACTACCCATCCCACCCAAAGCAATTGTAGGCACATTTATGCAAGCAACCTAATTGATGTGCAACCTGAACAGGGCTCCAAATCAGTTAACATTTTTCATCTGAGGCATAACTGTTTCTACCTCAGGGCGCAGAATGACACCCTGGAGAATGACACCCATACATTATTTCTGCTGGGTTATACCTTTATAAATATCAAAGATGGAAACTGAAGGAAATAAATTTCAAGATCTACTTTCTATTTACGTTTTTCACAGACAAATGAGTGATAGAGTGTTCTGTGTTTCCAATACATAAATATGACTTAGGTAATTCTCTTATTAGCCACCTTGCCAAACTCCATATAAATGTCATTGCTACAGAGCTGGGAAGCATACACATTTTATAAATGATACCATGATACCATGAAGAATTATTGAACTATCAAAGAACTACTGACAATCATAAACAGAACAGTTGACAGAACAGCCAGGAACCAGAGTAATTTTATAATAATTTTAATGAACTTAAGACATAACAATAAACATATTTCTATAATCATATTGAAGATTCTAGCAACAGGCAATAAAACATTTTCTGTGATATCTATATCTAAATAAATGTACAGCTCATATAAAATACTTTGTTCCATGTTTTTTCCCTTACAAGTGATGTCAGGGGGGAAATGTCTGCATCAAATCAAGTTATAAAAGCAAACCTTAATACCATTAAAATCCACCAATTTAGAAAATTAAGAACTGCCTCAGTAAAAAAAAATGTATATCTTATTATATAAATTGAGTTGCACATTTTGCATTATTTTTCAAGATCTTTTCTGTATTTTCTACAAATATTTGAAGCTAATATTGAGCAGTAAGATTTTTTGAAAATGAGTTGTTACACTGAGCAAATATTAATGGAATACTACAAATTATTGTTTTCGTTTATTCTCCATCGTATATATCATGGTGGCCAGCAGGAGGGGCCTGGAATGGGTCCTTAACTTTTTATAGCTTGCACGCGCGTGCACACACACTATTAGCCTGATCATCCATCCATCCATCCATCCATTTTTTATGTCAGGCAGTGCCAGGCAAGGTAAAGGTTTTTCATGGTCCTACAATCCTTTCAGTTCACTAATCCTATAAAAGTTCTTGAAAAACTAATGTGTTCTTAACCACTGTAGAAGCAGAATTTTACCGAATATCACCTCTCACAGATCAACAGTAAGATTTTAAAAAGCAGATATTGTTACATATATTTTTATTATCTAAAGTATCTATTCAAATTGAACTTAACTGAACTTACCTCCAATTGAGACTGGAGTCCCATCGTCTATCCCTATAAATGATCTTGTCTGATGGTTCAGATCTGAATTAGCTGATCCACACAGAATTATTTTAAGATTATGAATTTGATAATTAAGTATTTTCAGTTCCATGAGTTACTGTTAAATTCCACAGAATTAGCAAGATCAATGTGTTTTATTGAGATGACTTTCTAAAATGTTTTTACATACACAATTTTATAACTATATAGTGAGATGGGCAGAATAAGTTTAAATAATAATAAATATTAAAGCTGCTACATTTATGTCTGAGACTGAGAGGAAAATTTCAACCAGAACTAAAATTGATGTACCTTAATATTATGAAACATTATTGCTACTAACCAAAAATGATGACTTCTTAATCAACCTAGTTCTTTGAATTGAAAAAATATGAATCTCAATTACTGAGATTGATGGAAGTTTAAATGCATTTAAATGCACATACTATGATAAAAGCAAACAATCGGAGCATGACATTCCATAATTGCTTCAATCAAGGTAGTTTTTTCTTACTTCTACAATCCTTTTAATTTCTAATTTTCTATAAAATGTAGAGAAATATAAATACAAATTAATGAAGCAAGTTCCCAGTATAGTTTCAGTACAGAAAAATTATGTATTTATGCTCAGATTTATTCATCAGAATCCAGATTTCTGTCAAATTGTCTTGGAAACCTGAGCCTCTTATATTTTGAACTATTACTGTGAAAACTTAAAAATTAATGTTTGGGGGGGAAATAAGCGTTTTAGAAATTTGTTACTTCAGTGGGTAGTATAGGACTTCTGATATGCATTTCTTCAGCTATTATTTTTCCAATTTACAGTGATTTTCAATCAGTTGATTCTTACACACTTTTAAGAGTTTCTCAAGTATAGGTGTTTACGCTGTTGAACAGCAATAACATTGTTAACATGGAGAGTGATATACATATATTTGATATTTTTCCCAGCATGTAACACAAGATGTAGAGATTTAGTACCAGCTACCATTATTTTGTAAAGTACTCACTCTCTCAAAACATTATACAGGATGAGCAATACCACTGTACAGAACTTATTTTCCATAACACTCTCATGCAGCAGGCTCAATGCAAGAAAACAATAATGGTCCAGAAAGAAGTAGTTAAGCTATAGCACTTAGACTTATATACCGCTTCACAGGGCTTTATAGCCCTCTCTAAGTAGTTTACAGAGTCAGCACATTTCCCCCAATAATCTGGGTCCTCATTTTACCGACCTCGGAAAGATGGAAGGCTGAGTCAACCTTGAGCCTGTTGAGATTCGAACTGCCAAATTGCAGTCAGATGGCAGTCAGCAGTAATAGCCTGCAGTACTGCACTCTAACTGCTGAGCCACCACAACTCTTAAGAATAAGAGTTCACTATGACATGCCTCAAGTAAAGCCTGATCTTGTGCAATGTTCCAAAAAAGTTAGCAATATAAATATCTGTTGCTTGAAACCGTGTGGCATTAGCAACACTGCCTGTGTGTAAAATGTCATTTGCGGCAGATCTCCGTGATCATGTTTACACATTCGAAATGTATTTGCAACCTGGCCTAACACTTAAAAGAACAAGGGAAATCAGTTACTGATTAATTAGTCACATTAATCTCTCCAGAATGAGCCCTTCCCCCTTCACTTTCAAGCTATGAAAATCTAGAAGTCAAGCTTTCCTGCGGTTTTTCACTTTCGAAAACATGAATAGTACCTTAAGCCAGTTCTTGGATAATAAGTACCTGCAACCACTTCAATAAAGGAGAAAGGCATTAGTAGCTGAAGCTGGCTGTCAGGGGAGCAACATTTTGCTTCCTGCTGCTCAAGCTGGATGAATGCAAGCTGGATGAAAGAGGAAAGGATTTCTCCACTTCATTTCATGTTTAGTTACTTTGAAAGTTAAGGTCATATAATACTGAACCTACATAAAAGTATAATCCAGATTCCATGTGATAAAATGTGATCTTGAAACATCTGTTTCAAGTCAACCACTAGTGGATGGGGGGGGGGGTTGTAAAGAATTTTAAGCAGCTATGTTCATTTCTGTTAAGATATTTGAAGCAAGAGTTTCTGCAAATTTTCAACATTTAGAAGCCTAAGAGCAAGAAATTATCTGTACAATCAGTTGTTACCCGAAAAGACAGCAATAATTTCTCTTTTGCATTGTTCTTGAAGTTTCCAAAATAACATATAGTTCCTTGGTTATACAATTTCACACATATTCATTTATATACAAAGGTAATCTCTTCCAATTATTAAATATAATAATCCATTAAATGCAGAATCCAATCTGTCATTTTCAATACTAATTGATTTAGGTTACTTATAAATTACAATTCTGTTGACATCTCAATCAACGTTGTGTAAACAACATTGTAGTTTAAATGTTTACAGGTAACCTAAGTCAATGGTTCTGATTAGACTTGATACTTTTGACTATTGGATATTTCCCAAGGATCTAGGATATTATCAAATAAATGTACTCTTACAAGTAATGCTACTTTTTTGTAATTGATGAGCTGAGATTCTGTTCATATTGTATCCAATCACTTTCTCAGATCTTTTGATATAGTACCAAGCAAACTATTTCCGCCAACACTACTTTTTTCCACATTTTCTTGTCCATTTGAAGGTATTTCATATGTACACATTTTTCTACTTTTTCTCATTGACCCTTCTATCTACAGTTACTGCTTATTATCCATACTTGTTTCTTTGTAACTATACTCATCCCTGGCTTATTATGGACTAAAGGATGATGATTTTCCTCTTGAAGCTTGCTTGCTTATATACGAAGTAGAATAGAATATTCTATTATATTCAAAAAGAATATTCTACTTCATAAATAATATGCATATAATATATAATAGAATGTGTAGGAATTCTACTCAGAATCCTGAGACCTTAATCCAGATTATTTATTTTTAAGATGCGTAAAACCTCCCAACTCATAAATAATAAAAGCATGCAATAAATAAAAACCACCCATAAAACAAAAACTAGACTATATATACATACAAACTATAAAATGGCTACCAAACACACAACGGAACAATTACAGGGGGACTCCTACTCAACTGACCTCGAATGCATGGGGAGACAGCAAAATCTTAGACTTTTGTAAAGGTTAAAGAGTGGGGCCTGTTGTATATCGAGGAAGAGATTGCTATAACAATCTGATCCAGAATAAGAGAAATTACAAGACCCCGTGTTATGTAATGAATATAGTCCTGGACTGATACTGGGGAGACCCTATAAAGCTCAATGCCTGGCCTTGGGCCAGTTGCCATCTCTTAATCTAATATGCTTCAGAGCCTTATTTTAAAAGTTACAAAAAGTTACTGAAGGGAGAAGAAAATATTGTATATTTAGTACCTTGGTAGGATAATGCTAGAGAATGTAATAATTAATTTTATTAGAATAACATTGTATATTAAACTTGCTTCTTTAATCAACCCAGTATGCAACAAAACAGTGAAAGGTGAACAGTTTTACATCCCTTTACTTACTGGCATTCCATGTTTAATAAGTTGATCTAGTTACTATGTGGGGTGCAAGCCACAGCATCTCATGATGTTGTAATTTTGTTTTGCTATCATTTTTGCTACATTATTATAATTTGTAAATTATTTTGAATCTTGCTAGATTGAGCAGGATATAAATATTAAATGAATACATTTTATACAGACATGTTCAACTGTGCAATTAAACCAACAGACCTATGTAATTCCTAGCTACCTTGATGCAAACAGACAATTACCTCTTAGCTATATTTCTGACTTTATGCTATCCTACATCTGACAATTTCTATCATTGGTTACCATGTGCAATTTTGATCACCCCAAGTTGCTAACCAGGAACCTAAATTCTGATTGGTCTTGAAATTAGGAAACTATGAATTCTATTACTGACTTACGCATAAAGCCAGCTAGGAGACTTTGGGCCAGTCATTCTTTCTTAGCCCTAGGAATAGGTCAATGGCAAATCATTTTTCAAAAATGTTGCTATGAAAACTGCAAAGACTTATCCATGTAGATGCCAGGAGTCAAGACACAAAAAGAAAGTTGTTAGTGAAGCACTGTAGATTTAGTAACATTTCATAATTTAGGGGATTATACATTCAAAAGAAATGATTTTGAATATTGCCATTTTATTTCCACCGAAGTATATTTTTTCTTGCATTTACAAGGTATTTCACATCTCCTATCCACGCTAATCTTGTATGATGACCCGGTATATTTAAAATTCAAAACAAATATATTTTAGTTTTAAAGTTTTATTTTAAAATGGAAAGTATATAATTCTTTGTAGTGTTTAAGCAATGTTTTCTCTTAAGAAGCTGATCAGATGAATTTGAAAGATGAAAAACTTAAGGAAGTTTTCATCAGTTTTATCTCAATCACATAATCCAAACACTAGTTATAGAAGTAGACATAAAAAAGACACAGAAGTATTTATCATGTCGCAGATCATCATGGGTTTATTTTAGATTTACAGATATAACCTTTTAGATAAATCCATGCAAACATCACTGCGTTTCTTGACAAGTTGTATAACTGAAAACCTTCACACAACAGTATTTTTGTAGCTCAGGGATTCATTCAGGCATGTAATGTCTGGTTATATGATGGAAATCCAATCCAGAGAGCAAAATTCAGATCTTCCATTTCTTCTGAGTTAGGCAGCTGCTAAACAATTTAACACAAACAGTTACTGTACCACAATGTAGTAAAATAAAATGTGATTTTTAAATCATGCAAGTGACCTCAATATGCAGAGTCCAATTGATGGGCCACAGCCTTACCAAAGATTTTCTTTCTCCAAAAGTGAGTTGATAGATATTTCTCCTTTGCTCAGTGAGATGGCATCCACACAGGATTTTATACAATATGGCATCACAGTCTTGATTACAGGTGTAGTTCAACAAGATAGCAAGTAAAAAATGCAGAACAATCTTCTGCATGATGAAAAAAATGCAGAACACTTTTCATGCATTTTACAGTTTGTGCAATGAAACATGCAAAACGTTTCAAAGAAACTTTCTGCCTAAATGGTTCAGCGAGAGCCTTTTTTTTCTCAAGTCCTGAACACCTGTCCTTGCGCTTGTCAGTGTTGCACTTGGAATGTTATTTACAAAAGCTGTATAAATCAAACCATAAAAAGTCAAAGAAAAATGTAAAAAGTAGTCACAGTTTTACAGAAATAATAATAAAAAAAAACCAAACCATAGCCGAAACACATACTACGGATGAGAAATCCATTTTTAATGGCTGGAAGTCCAAGACTGAAAAAGAAATATTTTACACAATCAGATATATACACTAAGTTTACATTTTAGTCAGAATTTTAGAATTTTTTTTTTGATAAAAGACTACTGCAAGTTATAAATTTTCAACTTATTAAGCTAAAACATATTATTTACAAAATTTCAATAACTGCTGCTTAAAGATCTGGAACTATTTTGTCTGTACTTACCAGGTGCTCTGCAGATTTGTCAGTTACTTCTGAAGCCAACTTATTTTTAACTTCACATTTATCATCATTCTTCTCTTCCTCTGTCTTTGTCAGTTTATCTATGGATGTCTGCATCTGATTCTTGAGACTATATAATTCACTGTCACCTGAACCCCCCACTTCTCCAGATTCCTTTATTTTTGGAAGGATGGATTCCATGCATGTTACAGTTTGGTTTTGTATATTTTCCCTATCACAGCTCCACAGCAGCTTATCAGGCGTGTCTCCTTTGTTACTATATGGGGGTTGGGGCATGGAAACAGAAGACATATCCTGAATAAAGGGCATGCTTACTTCTGCCATGTCACCCTTTGATGCAGAAGACACCACGTGTGGAATAATTGCATCTGAAACCACTGAGCAAAATTTCTCCTCTCGATCATCAGAGGTAAATGCAACAAAATTAATTATTTCGGATTCAATCACTGGTTGGTCAATGTCCAACTCGCTCATTTTGCTAGACTCTAAACAAATAGGTGCAATCATTTCTAAGTTTGGACTGTCTGTATTGTCCTCATTTAAAATCTCAGTTGGCAGAATATCCACCACTTCATGTTCCACTGTAATATTTCCCAGAGTGAAATCAATGGTTTGTAATTCCAAATTTGGCTTCAGTCTGGGAGAATCCATAGCCTTTGTTTCATCAGATTTTGGAGATACTCCTTCATTTTCTAAATCCAGAGAAAAAGTAGTAGACTGTTCAAAGCTAAGCTCTGGATATGTATTGTTTAAATCAAAATTATCAGCCGTTGAGGGATTCAATACTTCAGTATTCAAATCCGTGAAGGAAAGGGTCACCTCTCCAATACTGATTTCTGTTGGAAGAGGATCTAGTGATTCTTGGCCCATTTCTGGCTGAATTGTTGAAAAATTAGCACTTTCTGTTTCTATAGTTCTTCTCTCTTCAGTTCCACTTAATTCCAAATCAGAGGCAGAAGATTTTTGTGTATCATGTTTTATAAACATGAATTCCACATAACCAGGTTTAATTTCATTTGTAGAAGAAATACTATCCAATGCTTCTGTTCTTTCCACTTGGAGTTCCTTGATTTCACAGCTTAATGGGAATGGATTGATTTGCTCATGTTTCTCTTCTGTGGTACTTATTGTTGTTACATTAACAAAGTTCTCATTTGTAATCTCTTCAGATTCTAGAATGTTAACTACACTGAAATCCTCACCATCCTTTAACTGAGAACCATTCAAATCCTCTTGTTCATTATTTGTAAGAAAAGAGTCTAATTCAACTTTGTTTAGCTCTGAATCTGAATACTGGACCTTTGAAGGCTGAGGACTTTTCCCACTATTGCGTTCCTTAGTGTCTAGTTTTAGATCAATTGATAATTCTTTAGAATAACTGTCATTTTGCACAGAATCAGAGACAGTTTCTGGAAGATTGTTGGAGATTTCTGAGAATTGTGTGCTGGATTGATCGTCAGAAATGTCATGTTGTGTTGTCTCAAGGTTGACAGATGGCTCATTAAAGCCATCCAAAAGAAGAGGGCTCATTTTTTCTATCTGCACAGCTAACTCACTTTTCTCAGGTTTAGATGATTTCTTGTTAAATACAGATGGAACAGGAATTCCCACTTCTTCCTCATGAAATGGATAAAAGGTACTTCTTGCTAAATCATCTGCTTCTGACAATGTAGACTGCATATCTGAAAAGGAGACTTTTTCTAGGTCCCCCTCAACACTGGTTTTGATTTCAGTAATTTCATCAATTGTCATCATTTTCTCATCTTTTACTTCTTCTGTTTCTGGATTGCTAGCTGAGGAAGTGTATACACTGCAAAGAGATTCCTCTGAAAAAGGATTACAACTTGGCTTGGAATTTACCTGTAGACTTGTATTTTTCTCCTTCTCAGTAGGATTCAATTTTCCTTTTTCTAAAATTGCAGAATTCACTAGCTTGCTCTCAGCTGGATTCCTCCCACTACTGTTGTAAAAAATGTCATATAGATCTTTAGCATTGCCTGCAGCCAGAGAAGAGTTATTTTTCTTTAATTTTTTAACATGCTCCCCAAAAACAGTTGGAGGTGGTAAGGGGCGAGGACACATTGGCATCTCCAATATGTTCTTATCATCCTCAGATACACCAGGTGCCATATCATCTGGCAGGATAACCAGTTGTTTTGGTGGCAGAGGGGGTGGAGGGGCAAATACTATTGGTGGTGGCTGTGGTACAGATAGTGACAGTGGTGGTCCTGGAGGCAGTGGCAATAGAGGAGGGCACCTATGCGGCCTCTCAAGAGATTGCTCATTTGCTTTTGTCACGTGCGAGACATCTTGCTCTTTCACCATTGCTGCAAGCTCCCGTGCCTTTGCCTGAGCTTTGGCCACTACCTCTGCACGCTCCTGGGCCTTTGTTACATTTGCATGTTCCACGGCCTTTGTCTCACTTTCATGCTCACCTTCTTCTGCTTCTTCTTTTATATCCTCCTGTGATCCCTTTAAAACTACTACTTCTCCCCCAAACGCTTTTGATATAATATCTGGTGGCAAAACAATGTCTGGATTTCCCTCTTTGACAACTGGCAGAGGTTTGGCAGTGGTACCAGAAGATTTTATAGACAAAAAAGTATTTAGCGGTGCTGGCTTGCTTACTGTTGTAACTGCAGTCTTCCTTAGAACCATCACTGGGATTGGTAGATTGGGGCGGATTTTAGTTTGCGATGAAGTTGAAACAACTGGTGTCCAGGGGCTTGTATGTGGAATGACAGTTTTTCCAGATAACTTAATTGCAATGGGCTTTGAATTTTGCTTTCCAGATTGGGACTTACTTTCTTTATCTTTACCTTCCTCAGGGCTCTCTTCTTTAGAAACAGCTATGTCTTTCCCCTGATTTTTATCATCTCTCTCATTCTTTCGCCAACTGAATTTTCCAAAAGTGGTTAGTTTTGACTCCTTTTCAGATTCCTCTTTTCTCTCTTCCTTCTTCTCCATTTCTTTGTCATCTTTCTTCAATTTAAGTTTAATCCCACCTTTTTCACCATTAGGGATTTCTTTTGTTTTACTAATTTCACATTCATTATTCCCATCCCCTAGTTCTTTGATATTTTTTGTTTCTTCTTTCTTTGCTGTTTTTGTTGTCTTCTCATCATTTTCCTCTTTTTGTTTTTCACACAGTTTCCGTCTCAGCCTGCGTTCAGTTTCCTGAATCACAGACAATCCTGCCTGATGGTCCAGATTCCGCCTTTCTTCATAGAGAGGATTCTCATCCACATGTTTCTGTGGGATGAAAGGAAACATGTCAGCACCGTTACTTAATAATTATCCATTGGAATAAGTTTGGATTCTTAATTTATTATCTTTCTTATTCTGCTATCTGATGAATTAATTGTATTTACTGGAAAAGAGGCGGGGAGGGGATGACAGAATATATACCTTTTAAGTAACACAAATCAAACATTAAAAACTTTCTGAATTTCTACTAAGTTAAGAATATTGAGATGATATTTCTAACAAAATGAAAAAGACAAAAGTGCCAAATAGCAAAATAAATGTAAAAAAAGTTAAATACAGGCACATTCAAAAGTTATAACCTGCCTTATATTAAATCACATTTCTGATTCTTCAGCACAGTTTGCACTTGCAGGCAATAACTCCCTAAGGTCAGAGAATGTCATGTCCCACCTACACCTAGAGATGTCAAAAATGGCTTTGTCCTGCCTTTCCATTAACAGAAGTCAAGAGGAACAAAATCGCTTTTAAAAGACAAGGCACTAATCATGATATGCACCAATGAATTATATGAAACTAATATTCTGGAGACTAACCTTATATTTCTCGTTATGTAGATGACTTTTGACATGTTGTTCTGCTGATATCTGGTCTCCAAAGAATTCACTGCAGAGTTGGCAGTAATATCCAGTGACTGGGATAAGAAATTCAGAACCTAAAATGCCCCCCCGCAAGATTCAGTCACAAAAATTGATTAAGAAACTATGTAATTTTAGCAAGCACAAAGCAATTAAAATAGTATCAGCAAAATATACTATGGATCCTAAACACAATTCCTGTTAGAATAATCTGATCTGACATTTTAAATAAAAACCTGGAATTGTCCATCATTCCTCATTACAATTATTTCATCCCAGTATACAGATCAAATATAAACTGCTTTTCCACTCCTACTTACTTCTGAAGTAAAACATTAATCAAGAAAAAAAACTGCTTCAAATTTAGAAAAAAATCTAAACAGAGTCCCCAGAATCATGAGATGGGCGACAAATAAATCTGATAAATAAATAATAAACAAACAAAGTTGCACACTGCTTAACATTACAATGGCCTGTGATACTGTGCTTTGAGCAACTAAAGGTAAGACAGACAGCATACCTTTGGCTGGAACAGGTATTTTGTCAATTCGTTTTGTGACTTCCTGCTTTGTTTCATTTTGAGTCTTTGCTGCCCAGGGTCTGTTATATGGATCCAGGGTCTATTTGCACAATGACAAAAACATATAGACTGATACATGGCTTTTGGTCATAGTTAAGATTAGTCAAAAAGAAATTGATACCAGCAGCATATGTGGAAGAATTACAATCCCTCTCTCCACTTAAACTTACTACAAATGAAGTATTAAAAGTTAAAACATATCAGCATGTGTGTACTCTCACAAACTGATGTGTGTCATCTCACAAACTGCAGTAAAATCAAATTGATGCTATGATTTAAGCAGTTGATTACAAATCCCAAAAAACAGTCAGTTCTATAAATTTCAATCTTTTCTCCCAGATTTCTTAATAATTTTTGATTCATACATTGAAAAAAAATCAAAACTATAGCCTGCAAATACACAGTAATAACAAAACTTTGGTTCACAACTAAACTGAAGCAGCTACATTGTGCCAAAGAGGAAGCCTACAGGAAAGGAGATAGAATGCTGTACAATCAGGCCAGAAATGTATTAACAAAGGAGATCAGAGCAGCAAAAAGAAGCTACTCTGAAAAGCTGAGGAATCAGCTCTCAACAAATGAACCAGCAAATGTGTGGAAAACCCTTAAATACATCACTGGCTACCACAAACCTTCCCATGCAGAAGGGAACCAACAACTGGCAGATGACCTGAATGTGTTTTACTGTAGGTTTGAAAGAAACCACTGTCAACTATCGCCACCCTCTCCATCTCAGATGCACCAACAACAGCCAAGTCTCCTACAACTGACTCCATCCCTCTGCCCCCCCCCCCTCTGATCCCAGAAAAAGATGTGCGAGAGACAAAAGCCTGGAAAAGCACCAGGCCCAGACAAGGTAACTCCTTGCTTGAAAGTTTGTGCTGACCAATTGGCCCCAATCTTCACCTGCATCTTTAATAAATCTCTAGAGATGTGTTATGTTCCTTCTTGCTTCAAATGCTTTACTATAATCCTAGTGCCTAAGAAACCATCCATCAAGGAGCTGAATGACTACGGACAGATTGCTCTGACATCCATAGTTATGAAAACCTTTGAAAGGCTAGTACTGGCCCCCCGAAAACCATCACAGATCCACTGTTAGCCCTATTGCAATTTGCCTACTGAGCAAATAGATTGGCAGATAATTCTGTTAATATGGCACTGCACTATCTTACAACATCTTGAATCTCCAAGGACATATGCAAGGATCCTTTTTGTAGACTTCAGCTCAGTATTCAATACCATCATTCCAGATATTCTTCTCACTAAACTAATTCAGCTAGCTGTGCCTGACCACATTTGTAAATGGCTCGCAAACCCGTTTTCACTGGCAGAGTGTTTGGGCCACCACAGGGGCCCCAACATGAGTGACATCAAGCTGGCCACACCCAGTGTTATTGTGTATAATGCACAAGCCAGGAAGAGGGCTACGAAAATATCTATAGACCCCTGACATCCTGGACATAAACTGTTTCAACTTCTTCCCTCAAGATGACACTATAGGGCATTGCACATCAAAACAACTAAACACAAAGACAGGTCTTCCACCCCCCGCATGCTATAACTTGCTAAACAACTAATTCCCACAACACTGTCTATGCCCTAGGATGTCAAACCACCTAGCAGGGCTGTATTACTTATTATCTTCTCGTCCTATTACCTATTTCCTTAGTTTCTTATGACTATAACTTTGTTGTTGTATCTCATGATTTCTATTGATTATTTCTATTTAGTACCCTATTATGACTTATGTTGATTGTTTAGTATTCTGTGACCGTTACTGAGTGTTGTATCTATGATTTATGATGATTGCATTTTATGATTATCATTTGTTGCTTGTATGTACACTGAGAGCTTATGCACCGGAGACAAATTTCTTATGTGTGTCCAATCACACTTGGCAATAAAGAATTCTATTCTATTCTAAAATGGCAACTTTTCCGAATTTGGTTATGGTAGAGACACTATAGAATATACATAAGTGAATTTATTCTCAAGTGCATTGGTCAAAAAACAAGAATTTTCACATATCACTTAAAATGCCACAAAGCTTCAGTTTCCATAAGTTTAGGCTTTAATGACATAGTGTATTGATGATTATAGATTGAATAATGAAGTCCAATACTGGCTGCTATGCAAGTCAATTTTAAGTAAATATAACAAATTTGGTGACCATGCTAAATAAACAAGCAAACAAACTTTTTAAAGGCATACTTAATTGGCATGGGACTCTTTGCCATTAAAAATATATTTTATAGCTTATATACATTAATGACGAATTGGTGACTAGACACATACCTGTCTATGTTTCTTATTATGCATATGTGTGAAGAAATCAAACATAGTTCCACAGGTAGTATTGCAATCTTTACACCAATGGTTCCCTGTATCATAGTAGTCATAAATACTGGTCCCCTGCAATGGCTGTGAAGAAGATTCCATAGGCTTAGGACTCTTTCCCTTGAATCTGTCACTATTAGTTTTTGATTCCTACATTTAAAAAAAACATATATAAGGTATACAATAAGAGTTCCTTAAAACCAACTCTTAGTAAATATTATATATACATGCATGCATACATACACATACACATATATACATACACACACACACACTGTGTCTATGTGTGCGTAAGAGACAAAGAGACCAATTGCAGTATAGATCATATACTGGTCAAGCCAATTAATATTTCATTGTTTAAATGAGATGGGATTACCACTTTCTCAGGCCTAGGAAAGAGGCAATGGCAAAACTATTTCTGCAACGTTACAAATAAAGCTGCAGGGAATTGTCCAGGTCAACACAGACTGAAAGGCACAGCACGTGTTTGTGCGCATGTGCACACACACAAACACACACAGATGGCAAAAACTGCCCTTTCTTTCATACAAGCTATAATAAGTTAGCATCAGTACCTAGAATTTACCTTGACTAGATCAGAAGTTTTCTCCTGAATTCTTACATTTTCTGAAGCGTCTTTACTTTCTGAAGATAGTTTCCGGGATTTCTCTAAAATATTAATCCCCAGGATCTGGGCTACCTTGTCAAGTTCTGATTGTTTCTTCTCTGCAGCATCAGCATTCATTTTCAGCTGAGCTATTTCCTTTGCAATGTTATCTTGCAGTCGGTTGACTTCTATTAGTAAAGGGTCTTTGTGTCCATCCTTCTCCCTCCGTTTCTTCCGCAGCAATTCCCCTGAATCAAACAAAGTGGTTGAGTACAAAAGGCAAGAAAATTAAGTTCACAAATGCAAAATGATTGTAATAATTAACATTATTAGGTGTCATGGCTCACCCAAATGTCACAAGGGGTGCACCACTGAGTGTAAAACAAGCTAATGTTGCCTATACTCATATATGATGCATCTAATAAATTCTGGGATGCGTATAATAGAAAGGTAGCAAACGTAACCCATTGAACCCAGCTGATTATACAATATCAAACACTATTTAAAAGCATCCCAGGGAAGACGGGGCATGAGAAGCAGTACCTTGTTGTTTCGAAAGTCTGTTTAATTCAGCTCTGAGATAATGTAGCTTTTTTTGCCGTGCTTCCTGTTCAGCTTTCAACTTCTCAATTTCCTCTACTACCTAAAAAAGTGTTGAAGAAAAAAACTGCATAAACCACCATCTTCCTTAGCAAAAGGTAAAGCAACATTGCAAAAACCAATGTGGTAATGTGCATTGCACCTTGAATCCAAGTGGTTTCAATAATGATTTTCGAGTAATCATTTGAATAATTGTGCAAATTTAGCTTTTATCAGAGATAGCATCTTTTGTTATATGTTGCATCTGTGTTTATTTTTCAGTCAAGGATCATATCAAAGTTCTATAGCATTAACTATCTTCTGCTGGGAACTACTATGGTCTATAAGTAAATTTTAAGTAAGTCACAAGCCATGCAGGATAAACTGTATTTAAACCTATTGAAATTAATGGACTGAAGTATCTGCAAACACTTTTGGAATCAATCAATACCAACACAGTACAAATATTTTAAGCATTTTTAAATGTGTATTAAATAACACAAATGTATTATGTTTGAGTTAAACATTCATAATTTTACAATTTTTAAATGGTTTTCTTCACTACTGAATGAAAAACAAGCAACAATATCAGGAAACTACAATACAGAATAATTTTTCACCATGAACTTAATTCACTTAAAATTCATTTCCATGTTTGCTTTCTTCCTTGGCTATATTTGTTAATTTTAATGTTAATATTTATCGTTTTAATGTTTTAATGTCTTATATTGTTATTTTCATCATGTAGTAAGCTGCCCAGAGTCATCTGGTAACAAGATACATTTAATAAATAAATCGGCCTATTTCCAAGATTATGATCTAGTCCAGAGGTCCCCAACCTTTGCTTCTTGGTGGCCTACCTGGGGAGGGAGGGGAATTGGGCCACACAAGTGGTGGGCTGGTACGCACATGTGCAGGTCGAGTTGCACAAGTTGAGCTATGCACGCCTGTGCGTGCTGGCCTGGCTCTCAAAAAGGCCACATCCCGGTAGTGGGCCACAGCCCAGGGTTTGGGGACCTCTGATCTACTCTGTTTCATTCTAAAATACTAATTATCTCTTGAAATCAGGGTCTAAAACATTTTTAGCTCAAAATATTTCAAGGTTGAAATAAAATGAACTCTTTTGACACCACAGCAAAATGTTTTGTTCTTACAATAAAAGAAAAAACAACAACTAAAGTTTCTGGTCACAAAAAAAACCCTTTAAATAACCTTTTGTTCATGATATGGAATATCTTGAGTATTTCAAGCTTAAAATAGAACATATTTTATAAGGTTGGAATAAAACACTTAAAACATGTTGGATTTTATTTTCTCAGAAAACACAAACAACCTGACCATTCCAATAGAATATTTCCAGTGATGCTATTTTGCTCCAGGTTCAAAATAGTATTTGGTTTTCATATTATGGATATTCCTACTAGAAACACATTTATGAAGTTTGTTTACCAAACCAAGTTTACAGAGCTTACATATGAAATACAATATAATTAAAATATTAAATGCAATCTAATAATTTAATTTAAATTCCAACATAAGCACCTACATTTTATTGAGTTTGGCACTGCTGATTATTTTCTGGAAGAGTCCAAAATTTACTAGCTTCCAGAACACCAGGAGGCTGAGAACATCCTTATCTCAAGGGCTAAGATACTCCAAATAAGTGGGACTTTAGCAGAGAATGCCCATTGTTGCACCCCTTTCCACTATAATCCCTGGTAGGCAGAAACCTTTAGTAGGCCTTCCTAGATGGTTGTGGAGGACAGATAGAACTATTGAGGAAAGGAATTCCCTAAGATATCAACGCACTAAGCAATATAGGTCTATATTGGAAGAAATCAACATTCTATTCAGAAACCTACTGATAGCCAATGCAGTTCTCACAGCAGAGATGAAATATGGCAGTATCATGACTAACATACAATATGCCTGCTACTGTGTTCAGGAGCAGCTTAGATTTTCGAACTGTTTTCAAGTAGCCATAATGTAAGCAAATTTCAATAACAAAATTTAGCGAAATTGAAAAATATACACAGATGTTCAACATTTTAGGCCTTTAAATTATATATTTAAAATATTTTTTTAAAAAGTACCCACCTTTTGTTTCCTAGAAGCTCGATTTCTTTCATCAGATATTCTTTCCTTGGAACCTCTTAGTGAAGGTTGCGAGAACTGAGGATGTAATTTTGAGTAAGGACCTACTGTAGGGATTTGCACAAGCACAGAGTCATCTCTTTTGATATCAGGAGTCCCTTTGGCTGTGGAAACTGTCTCAATAACTCTAAGATTGGGCCGTGTTGGATTTGGTGGCACCGTTAGTGTGACAAGCCCATGCATATCTGTAAGCCCAGGATCAGTCTGCTGAGCATACATGGGCCAGCCAGAAGCTGCATAAGCCATGTAGTGTCCATACGCATCATAGCCAGGAGGGGCCATTGTGGGAGAAGGATAGTTTTGTGGTAATTGTGGTGTAGGAAAAGGTGAAAAGCGTGGAAGTCTGTATTGGGAAACAGAGGTGGGTGTAGGTGACAAATTAGGAAGAGATGGTGGAGCTGATGGAATTAGAGATAGTGGAGGAACAGACTGCTCAACTGTGTCAGCAGGATTATCTCGTCCTAACATTTTGCTTGTATTGTGCTCAGATTTTGTAACAGAGGATATAACTTTAGATAATGGATAAGAACCAGTAGGTGAGAGTGAGTGCTTCTGGTTTGATTCTGGAGAATAAGTTTCACTGTGATTGCGACGCCTCTCCCACATTTCTGATTTGGAAGAAGCTACTGAATAACGATCAGGTGAACGAGATGACTTTTTTCCATGAAGACGTTCCTGAGTACGAGCAGCAAGTTTACCTATTTCGGCCACCCCAATGTCAAGACCAATAGTTTTAAGCAAATTATGAATCTTCTCATACTCTGGCCTGGATTCATCTAATGGTTCTGGTTTTACAGATGAAGGAGGTGGAGAACCTACTTTTTGGCTTACAGATTCCTTCCCATCACTCAATGTTAGTTTTTGAGTAGATGGAGCGCTGGTATTACAATCATCATTATCGTCACCATAAAGAAATTTCTCTTCATCCTCAAGGTCATCAGGAAAACTGTTCCTTTTTTTTTCTTCTGTATTATTAGTGTCTGCCATGACCCCCAAAATGCCCAGAATGCGTGAAAAGCCACTCCCATCCTGGCTGGCTCTTTCATGAGGAAGCAGGAAATCACCAGGTTGGTCAACAGACTCTGATGTTGACTCATGAGGCTCTTTTTGTTTTAGAAAATTTTCAGAGTTTTGTTCAGTAGGAAGTGTATTTTGATGTGGGCCAGAAAATAGTCTCCAGTCAGGCTCACTGCCTTGAGTTTCCTTACTGGTAGACTCTGCAACTGCACTTTTGTTGAATTGTTTGAGGAAATTCTCTACCTCCAATGAAAAAGGAGCAACACTACTACGCTGGGGCAAAGAAGAATGATTTGAAAGAAGTGGGGGCTCTTTAATAGAGGAAGAACTGCTAGAAAAGACTTCAGGCTAAAAAAAGAAAAAAAACCATCATTTGTTACTACATTCCATAATTAATGTAATCAATAGTCCATTTTATAAGACAACATCTTCATATAGTTGACTTATAGTCAATAGTTAAAACCCAAACAGGAAATTATAAAAAGAAAAAACTGAGACTGAAAAACACATACATGTTTCAAAATATTATGTGGTTATTTTTGTCACAGTACTCTATAGGTATTGCACAATAATATCTGAGTCTATATCTAAAGTCACAACATTTATCTCTTTGATAAAGAAGATCAGAGAACTGCAAAAGTGATAAGTATCAGATGAATAATGGTAACATACTCCAATGCAGTCCAATCTATTTTGCAATGTTGTGCTGCTGAGAAATAAAACTAATAATACAATAAAAATATTGTCAGTTTGACTGTCTTGATAATAACCATCCCTCTCCCATGTAGGACAAGTGAAACGGTTGACTTGCCCTCAATCATACTTACACAAAACCAATTTTAATTGGCTTGGTGATCCTCACGCTTATACCCTGATCCCTGATTATTTGGGATCCCCTAACAATAATTAAAAAGGGGAAAAAAGCTTGCATCAAAGGAATAGCAAAGGAGGAACATAGCGACTAAGAAGAGTGAAAATGTTAAAAGGTTGCTTTGAGCAATTGAAAGGGGGCATTTTACAGTTCCAAAGACATTTTAATACTAAATTTGCATTTCAGAATCAAAACTAAAGAGAGTTACAAAAAAAGACCTCAGTATAGTAATATACCTGCTAAGATAAGATTGGGCCCCACTTTGGCACTCTTTTCACAAGGCTCTGAAGGCATGGTTCTGCCAATGGGCCTGGGGACCCCAGAATGATATGGAGCGCATTAAGTGGCTCATTTGATCATTGTTGTCAAGTGGAAGAGGTTATTGCTTTTTATATTGTTTTTGTATTGGGATTTTATCCTTTGTAAACCACGTAGTCACTGAGAATGAATTGGGCAGCCATATAAATGTTCATAAATAAATAAATAAAAATTAATATGTACTATTTTTATTTTGTTCTCTAAAAATTAAGAGGCAATAGATTTTACCGTATGTTCATGACTATTAGCAAGGTTAATTTTGGGGGGGCAGAGTTTTATGTCTGTTTATAGAATAAACAGACCTTCAATTAATAATTAACATTATTTAATTTGGCTTACAAGGTAGTCCTTGACTTACAACCTTTCATTTAACGATTGTTCAAAATTAGGACCTTGAAAAAAAAGTGACTTACTACCTGTATTCACATTTGTGACTGCTACACCTTCCCCAGGATTACCTGATCACAATTCAGGTTCTTGGCAAGTGGTCGTATCATTGCTAATTGCAACATTTTGTTTTTGTCAATTCTGGGCAAAAAACACCCATTAGGGAAGCTGTGTTCACTTAATATCTATGTGATTCGCTTATAACCATATGATTTGTTTAGCAAATGCTTTCATTTGCTTAACAACCACATTTTTTTCTCAAATATCCCACCTAAAATTAACACCAAATTTAATCCTTCTTTCTCTGTTGTACCTTATCAAGGAGCCTGTGGATTCTGCCTAAAAATAGATAAATTTAAATATTTTATAATTTTAAAAAACATAAAATCAACCTGAAACCAACAGAATCTCAGGTGTTCTTGAACAGCCTATATTGAATGTCTACAATCTCCTTCATTGTAGAGGATAGAAAATATTTGCCCCACAATCACAACCCTTGAATCGGAATCTGTTTAGATAATTGTATATTCTAGATAATGCAGACCAACTGAGAAAGGCCAGAAGGAAGGTTGGGAATAACTGTGATTCTCAGTGCATTTTTTATGAAAGTGAATAACTGAACAAGTGAATTCAAGGGGAAATGTCTTCACACTTCCATAAATTGTATTACAATGGGGAAGAACGCTTCCCAAAAATTGCAATATATCTAATGTAGTCATGAAAGTTAATCAAACTGATTAATCTAGAACAAATTATGACACACTGAGATACAGTATATGTTAATTAGGGGCCGTGGTGGCTCATGTGGTAAGATGCTGGGCCTGCGCACTGCTGAGGATGGCAGCTCAGCGGTCCGATTCCCGTGAGCAAATAAACCGCGGAGAGACAAGAAAGGAACCTTCCGATTGCCTACTGGCATTCAGACATCCCGCGGGTAAAGTCAACACCGCCTGAAAAAATTCCTTTCACAGAGGCAACCAGCCACCTCAGTGATCCCTGGCTAACACGTGCCATACACTGAATGAATGAATGAATGAATGAATTTAACATGTGTTACATTTATTTGTTATTATGTTTTCATTTTGCTTTTGTTAGCCATATTCTTGACATGGGCACCCATATACTACAAATGAATGAATGATCAATCATGAAACAGGTGACTCATAGGAGGCTTCCACCATATAGAAGAACCAGATTGGATCTTTGGAAAAATAAATCTGTCTTAGCTTCTGGTAATTTGGTCACTACAAGGTGCAACTTCCACTTCTTTAAAACTTATCAGACCATGCTGAAAAGACTACCTTTTAAAGCAGCTTTTTCAACAAAGCCCAACTATTTAAGTGCTATCTCTCTGCTCTGCTAATAGAAAAAACATGGCTTTCGTGGCTGCCACTCTATTATATACAGAAATTCATACTCAAAGCTTCTGGATCATTTCTGGATTACAATACAGGTCTGGAAGAAGACCTAAGGGAATAGAAAAACTTTCTATGCAACACTTTCTTCCTTTTCTTCACCATGACCTAACTATTTTAGTATATCCTGTAAGACTAAAGCAAATCAATACAGTATCTTCTTCCCCAATTTTCTCCTCCTCCTTCCACAGCCTTGACACTCTGAAGGCCAATAGAAATCACTAATCAGTTCACCACTTAAGCCTGATTAACCACAACTTTATGTTACAAACTGACATTTATGTATATTTCTGTATAGACAATTTGCTTTTTGTATGTTTAACAATCTAAGTTTGTTTATTGCAGAGCCCAGTGGGAAACCAATCAAAATTCTGAACTTCAAATATTAATCCCAGTATGTTTAGTTTCCTATTTTTTTATTGTTAACTAATGAATATGTTAGTAAATTAATTATATAATATTACATGAATCAATAGATAGGATTCATTTTAATTAGAATATAGGACAATAGCCTTCATTTTTTCTTTTCATTTTTGCATATAAAATTAAATATTTTTTTGCAAAATATATAATCTGACATCCTAGGTTAGTTCAGCCCCTCCAAAAGCTGCATGTAATACTTAATGTGACAGAATAAGAAAATATAACATGGGTAATTCTATGAAGGTCTATAATGGAAATAAGGTACCCTAAAATGTTCTGCTGCTCCCTCATTCTGTAGCAGATATCACCAAATTGGAATTGGGAAGTCACATAGAAAGCCCATAAGGGATCCTTGGTGCTCTCTGAGCTTGCTTGTTTTCTCGCAGTCACTAGCACTGATGATGTTACCTAGTATGGGTAATGAAATGTCTGCAAGAAAACAAACAGGCTCGGAGAGCACCAAGAACCTCTCATTTTAAACCCAAGTTACATATATTCTCCATTATTGATAGAAAGCCCATCTCTGTCTTTTCAGAATATCAACAGAAGAAAGCTCCAACATCCAGTTAGTTAAAAATATCCAGGGACAAAGTGAAAAAGAAAAAAATGGGAAGATCAGAAAACAAATCCTTGCCCAAGGAAACATAAATACAGGAAGCCCAGTTTCCCTCTCTCCACTGTAGAAAATGGACCTTCACAGTAAATCCAGTGTTACATTTCCAACAGTGAAGAAGGGCAACCTATAGTGAGGCATACCAAAATAATCTCATTGTGCAGGAATATGCAGAATGCAATTAGATAGAAACTATCCTGTGAAAGATACATTTGCCTTAGGAAGCAGAAATTTGAATATTCAGTTTGCAGTGTCTCAGGAAACAGACGACCATATGCATATGTATGCTTGGAGGCCACCAGTAGAGAACACAGATGAGACTATTGCATTCCTAGTGGAGTGTGCCACTACCCCCTCAGAACAGCAGCACACTAACATCCCTAAGCCAAAGTTATGTACAGACACCTAGCTGGATATGGTTGTGATAGAAATCTTGCAACTTAATACAGACTCTTAAAATGACACAAAGCAGTAATCCAATGCTGTTGGGAAATAGTTCTTAATAGTTCCTCAAATGTTCAAAAAGTCATTCTTCCTCCAGGAGGGCTTCTTCAGGAGGTTTGGGTCAAAAAGATGGTTAATCACAGCTCCTGACTTTTGTGAAAGATATAAACTGATTTTTAGAATGAACATTGGATCTGGGCAGAGAATATAAGTTATTAAACAAAGATTCTTCTTTGAAGACAAAGTTCTAAGTCTGAGAGTTTCTTGAAGAGATGACAGCCCTCAAAAATATTACTTTTGAACACAGATATGGCATTCAGAAATTTGACAGTTTCAATGTCGCTGTAGCTAGAATGAAGGACTGTTGAGGGGAAAACAATTGAAAATAAAACCCCTAGCAATGGCTACTCCTTCTGTCGTGATTGTAGTGGTTAGAAAGGGCTTACCTTGCCAAAACAAACAGGACAGAGAAAAAATAGGAAGCAAATAGAATCTGTGGCAAAGCTTTGGGAAAATGCTTTTTTTGTAAGAACCAAAAAGTCTGACTCTTAGAGTAGAGCAAGTGAAAAGACCAATCCACTATGCAATCCATTTAGGGAAATGACTTAACACACAAATGATGTCTAGAATTTGTTCTAGTCCTGCATACATCTTCAGCCTGGCCACCAACTTTTTGGAGTGCTGTTCCTGGCAGGCTATTTAATGATTATGTGAAACTATCACTCTGGAAAAAGTTTGCATAACTAGTTTATCAGCTTATCAATTGCATAACTAGTTTACCAGCTTATCAATTCCTTATGATAGTTTTATGAATTCCAAAAGTAATCAGTTGTACATTTTAAATCATACAAATATAAGGCAACAATACAACCTTCTTTGAAATATATACTTTACATATATATCATTTGATAGATCTATTAATATATTCTTCTATCATCATTAAAAAAAACTTTTTGTGTTTAGCAAATGTGTATTTTAAAACATCTGTTTGCAGACTGTGTGTCAAGAGCTCCCATTTTTCATCTTGCAGGAGTTCAGTAAAAATTTAGATGGGTATTTTTCTCCATTCAACCTTTTTGTAAACAAGGAGTCTTAAAAGCTTGCCATTAAAAATAATATATACTTTAAGTTCTAAAATTTAGTTCACTGTGTATCACTAACTCTAGAAATACTTCTCTAGGATGACCATAATTGCTTAAAGACTGCAGACTATTGATGATCTAAATTTTAACACAAGGGTCCTCATTTAGATCAAATGAAATCCAACTGATAATTATAAAGGGTTCATACTAAATCAACAAACTTCAATGACATTTTAGAGAAATATGCCCATAAACTAACACAGTTGAAATTTAACATTAAACAGATTTTAAAAAATTACAACTGACAGTAACAAAAATGGAGTGGAGTGGTGTCAAACCTGTGCAGAATGATCATCCACACGTTTCTTCAAAATAGATTTTTTGGGCATTGCTGGTGCCTCATCAGGTCTATAAAGGTACTGAGGTTCAGATGATTTCGTTGGATTAGTTGAACCAGTCACCACATAGCTATTGCCTGATAATTCCCGACTCAGATTTCTGCTCAGTTCCTCTTCTTTTCTTTTCCTTCTAGCACTTTCAAGTTCGCGAAAATCTTCATTGAGATATGTTGGACTTGGACTTCTACTAAAACTTCGTTTACGGTACTTTCGTGTTCCTGACAAGAAACCTTGTGGTTCCATGTTCATATCAAGTAATCTGTCATTTCTATCATATCGAGGTCGTTTTGGCTCCCGCCCTCTATCGTCCAACGCATATAAGGATTTTCTAAGTAGTTCACCTTCCCTATCAGTTTCTCTTGGTTTATTCTCATAGTTCATGCTATAGTCTGATTGATGGAGGAAAACATCCCTATTGTGATAGTCATCATCATGTCTCCTACTGAAAGGACTAGCCTGATTTTCCTCACGAGAAGGATATCTCTCAAGGCTCCGACGACGTAAAAGGCTTCTGTTAAATATTGGTCCATCAGCCAAATCATCCCTGATTAGAGAGATACACAAATTATAACTTCATTCACAAATTTGAATAGTGTTAGTTGAACAGAAATGTTGAAAAGCAGCCTGCTTATCCATAATTATTATTTTTTCTTTCAACCTAATGCAGTCAGCTCCAAAAGTTTTATAACTTTCGCAACAGATTCATTCCCGATGACAAACCAAAGTATTTTGTTCTCAATTAAATAACTTCTAAAACAAGTTATTAATGAACAGAGGAAAGATAAAACCTAAGCAAAGCCTGCAAATCCCTTCACTAAATTCTGTATTCAATTCAGGTTATTTTATTGCTCTCCTCCCATCTGTACCTTTTGTTTTCTTTTAATCTGTTCTGGAATGTCCATCAACCATTAAAGCAGATTTGTCAAGAAAAGGAGAGGAGGAAATCCATTGGTGGGTGTTATTCTACCCACTGGACATAACTTACATTTCAAGATGGGGGTTAGGTCTTACATAAACTGTGCACCAGAATATCTTGATTTTCAAAGATATTCAAAAATTAGCAGAAAAATAAGAAATGTTACTGTCCTTTTGCCAGATATAATACTGAAATTGCAGTCCATGATGAAGAGCAACACTTCATCATGTTTACCTGTTAAAGTAGTTTTACAACTTTCACTGTAAGAATGATATAGCAGTGTATACAATAGTCTTACTTATTTGACCTGCACCACTGTTTCCCAGTTAATGGAAAAATTCATTTAATCAGTTTTTTTCTCTTGTTGATTTAGAATCTCCTTTCATTTAAATTAGCCCATCCTATGCCATAACAAATCACGGAGGTTCTACCATCATATCTAGAAGTCAGAGAATGAAAATAGGAGTGACATTCTATTATTCATTCTGCATTGATTTATCAAACATAGACTCCTGAGCCTGCATTTGTTACCTGCCTGCCTGCCTTATTAAGTTTATTCTATTTATTTATTTATTTTTACATTTATATACCGCCCCATTCCGAAGACTCGGGGCGGTTTACAGCTTATAAGCAATA
>JANHFL010001575.1:143256-158780 GCA_032468155.1 Oxyrhabdium leporinum | reverse complement strand
ATGGGAGTAGCTTGGTTTATGGATGTTTGCAACATTTATGTTTCCAAGCGAGTCTTTGCAAGGTCTTCTTATCACTTGTGAGTCTCTGCAACATCGTGGTTAAGGAACTAGGTTAGAAATTGGTAGACTGAGTTCTGATTGCCGTTTGGGTATGAAAGCCGTTGGGTAACTTTGGGCCAGTCACTTTCATTCATTCAGCCCAACCCTTACAGGGCTGCTATGAGGAAAACCAGATGAGGAAGGAATATTAGGTATGTTCACTACCTTTAAAAAAATAATAATAAAGGTGGGAGATAGACACACATGCACACTTGCTCACAAAGCATTCAGGTTTTACATGAGTGCCAGTGACCAATAAGAATGCAGACTTTACCAAGATTGAAGTAAAGCACACCAGAAAACACTGCATTTAGAATGGAACAGGAAAACGCAGTTGCAGGCTGCCTTCATTATAGGCATGAGCTGAAGATAATGTCTGTTCAAGACCTCAGCAACTATTCAGTTTTGCCCATCTATAGTGAATCGTGTGGAAGAGCCCAAAGAGTTGCAGGCAAAAATTACTGCAATAAGGGAAGGACAGGGGAGCAATATTCGGATATGAATGAATCAGAAATAAAATATTCAGTCTTTAGCAATAGCCAAGTCCATCGTCCTAGATCAGTTTAAAAGGACACAGAAACTTTAATAAACATCAGCACATTCTCATATAAGATTTACCATCATTATACATTTTGCCTCCTAAAATAGCGATCAACTGTTCAGAAGCAGCCATAATCTATTAAAAATACAATCATTAAGATATAACAACACAGAGTTGCTGGGAGTCAGCTGAATATACATTTATTAAATAAACTAAATGGAAACTATAAAAGTATTTTTTTTAAGTTGCCAATTTCAACATATGTACGGTATTACTATAAATTAGGAGTATGGTGGCTCCCAAGGTTAGGGTGCTGGGCTAACAGCAAGCGGACATTTGAGACCCAGTTGCTGCTGCAGAATGAGATGAACTCCTGTCACACACTCTAGCTCCAGCCAACCCAGCAGTTCGAAAGAGGGTGACTGCGAGTAGATAAATGAATACCACTTAATGGGGACACGAAAGGAGCTCCCAGCTGAGTGTGTCCTGAGCGATGATGTCACTGGCTGATCCTTTCAGCATGGAAAGGATCTTTTGGTGCTTTTGATATGGAAGTATAACTATAAATTGCCTTCATGATCCTAAATTTGTACTACTTTTCTTTCCCATTAGTTAACTTGTTTCTAAGACTATATTATATTTATTATATTATATTGCACACATACAGTTTCTACCAAAATTCAGTAACATAATTTTACATTATACCACAATCAGCTTTCCTGGCAAATGAGAAAGGGTTTATGTAACTGCCTGCAGTCCACAAGGTACCTTTCCAAGCCTTATATTTTTTTAAAATTATAAAATTAAAATTTGCCCCTACAAGTACTAAGTTGTAATCAACATTATTAGTTGAAGTATTTCGACTTAAATACTAGGATCCCTTCAGGGGCCTAAATTAATTATTTGGTTGCAACTTCTTCAATCTTAATTAAAAAAGCTATGCTAAGTATTTTTTTAATATTTCTCTATCCAGAAAGCAACATTAGTAAACATCCAGTAAACGAACATTTGATCCAGTCTGTTCATGCTGGTATAAAGTACATCATTCTAAACAGCAGAGGCCGCTGGACTAGAAAATAAATACCACTGCATCTGAAGCACAAAACATTCATAGAGAAAAATGTAGAATAACACATCTATCATTTCCTGTTCAGTGGAAAGTTATTCAAGAAATTCACTATTATGAAGATGATGCCATAAGATTAATGTAACATGAGGTGAGCTGACACCGGCTAACGTTTTTTTTCTGCAATTCAGCATAGCGGTATAAATTAAGACCTGTACAGACAGCCACAGCATGGGAAACATTGGCTTTGACAATAAAGAGCCGACCGCACAAAACTTTTCTCTCCGAAAACGTTTATCAAGGAAACCATGTGTAACCTCGTATTTTTATTTGAACCAGTCAATTCTTAATCAAATCGTAATAGTGGCCTTGCCAAATCTTGTTTTCTAAAAAACATGCTAGGATTTCCCCAGAAGCGGGAAAAATTCTACTTTGTTAAAATCCCAGATTTCCCCGTTTCTCCGTCACCAGCTTGCTCTTTCGATCCTCTTACAGCCCGAACAAAACGGCAACAAAAGAAATCCGGAAGTTGCGTTCCCAAAAGGAAACTTTTATAAGATCAGTGTTGAGGTTTAGGAAAGAAATCCGGCTTTCGAACTCGGCTCGGCCTTTCCTTCCTTATGAATGAAGCGGGCAACATGAAGGGAAGTGTTTCAGATCAACCCTCCGATCCATGAAACTGAAATCACGGAAGGTGTGAATGTGAGCTGTCTGTGCCGGGTATATACGGGTGGCTTCGATTGCCCCTTCTTGGCTCGTGGGAGTTTTGCCTATCTATAGGTGGCTCAAAGCCTTCCCCTCGGTCTCTCCTTTAACAGCTGGCCCTTTGCTCCGGGGCGAAGCAGCAGCATTTGTAACGTGCAGAAGCATTCTGGCCAAGGCAGTGAGTCCCCGGCAGAGCGGATGGGCAGATATCGCTTTTACGTCTCCTGCATGAATGACTTTGGCTGATGGCGGAAAGCTATGCAGGGGAAGAGAGTGGCGCTGGTAGTTACTGGATGGGGAGCCTTGATCCTGGTGGTTTAAGGGGCTGGTGGTCTATGTACGACTCTTGACAGCAATACGGTTTGCTACCGTTTTCTTCCTAAATATTTTTTTTCCAGTTTTCTGGTCTGCCTTAGAAATCTTACAAACCTGTTACTCCTTAAAGGACTTCTATCAAACCAAACTGGGCATCAATCCTTATGCTTTGCAGGGAGTCTTCATTTCTCCCAAAGTTTAGATTTGTTTATATTTTGTTTATTTGTTTAGCAAATTCATCGTCTAGTAGTTGAATGTGACTCTGGACGATGTAAAACCAACAACCGTTAAAACAATATAATACTTGCTTAATATTGATTTATTTATTTGGTCTGTTTTTCTTTAGGAATTGTTTTCCTTGATTGTTATTATATTTTCCTGGACGTAAGATGGAAGAGGTTCTGGCTGATCTATGTGGGACTAGTTCCATAGATCCACTTCCTCTCTGGGTTCATAGCAATGTTGGACACTGTTTTAACCAGCTGCTTTTAAATGTGGCTCCTCATGTCATCCTTGCTGTAATAAGTGCCTGCTACATAGGAACACCAAGGTATTTTGTGGTCTCTAAATTAACTCCTCATTCATAAAACAACATATTTCATTTAATTTGAAATAATTGCATGCTGCTATCTTCTATGCATACTACTAACAACAAACTAACATACATACATGCACATGCCCATTATATATGGGAGGGAGTAATTAATTTGGCCACAAAAAGATCTATTAACTAACATTTTATGTGAGCTAAAATGATCATTTGTATAGATTAGAAAATATGTATGACATACTTACCTATCACCCCACCATATCAAGTACCCAATTGTACCCAATTAAGTATTTGCAAACAAAGCTATTCTTTTCCCAAAGAGACTTTGGTGATTGACCAAAGCTGTTCAGATTAAGAGAAAGTTCATTTTTTTACAGCCATGTATAACGCATGTATATGCGTTAACACAATCATTTATGGGTAGAGAGAGAGATTGGGGTATCCTGAACAACTTCCCAGAGGAGCAATTCTGTGCTAACCTTCAAAAGACTTTATGCTGCTGTTCGGGTTTTCTTTCTTTGACAGATTTTTCTTTTTTTGAAAAAAGGAAACATAATGAGGAAAACATAAAGAAAAGCCTTACACAGAAGTCCATGAATAAGATTTGGCAATTGCTCAATTAATATCATTGAAGAATTCCTGTTTAGCTTTCTTGCTCTGAAAGATGTTTCCACTGATTTAATCACTGTTTTTCCTGATGATTGCTTTAAATTTTGCATCCAATAGTGCTTCAATGCCTGAAATGCATTAACAATACAATATCCTAAGAAAACCTACTTAGGATTAGACATTCTTGAAACTTTCTTAATTTAGACCACATAAATAATTTTTGTTGATAAACATTCAAATATATTTATTTATTTATTTATTTATTATATTTATATACCGCCCCATTCCGAAGACTCGGAATATATCTACACAATCACAATTTAAGAGATTAATCATTCTTTTTTCATTAAATAATGTTCTCAACACACTAGAAAGAGCAGCTTTTTATCTGAATCATCACTTCAGAAACTGGAGAAATATACCATTTCAAGAATAAGGGGGGGAAGGATATTAGAAGAATACTAATACCAATTTAATGCTTTTTTTTTGTCCTTTATTAGGTCTTTTGGCTCACAATGTGCATACAGACTGGGGTGGAAATGCAGAATTGCTGCATCTTTTATCCTTGCTGGTTTGTCGATCCTTGATATAATCACAGCAATCCTTTGGCCACAGAAATTGGATCCTTTCTGCCTGAAAGTTCTAACAAGTGGCACAGCTGCACTGGCATGGCTTACTCACAGCCTGGCACTTATTGCTCTCTACAGATCTCCATGCAGTTTCAGCCGTGGTCCTGCAGTCCTACCAATCCTTGCCTTCTTTCCAGTCCCATCTCTTATTATCACATTGGTATGGCGCTGCCAGATGGAGTTCGGTGAACAGCCCCTTCAACTTGCCACAGCCCTCAGGCTCACTGTTCTCTGCCTCCAGTTAGCTTTTCTGCTTCTCTGTCTCGTTGGATATATCATCCCTGTAGGCAATAGGCAAGACCTTTTCTCTGTCAATGACCCCTCACAGCATGAACCCTTGATCACAGCTTCACAGTTCTCTGAATCCACTTGGGAGGCAGTGGCAGAGGACGGTGAGAGCTGGCTGTCACGTTTCTCATATGCTTGGATGAACCCTCTTATAAAGCGTGGCTACCAGCGGAAGCTGAATAAGCCACAAGATGTCTATCAACTCCCTCAACGACTGCAGGCCAGCAAAGTCTGTGAACACTTTTACTCCTGTTGGCTGAAAAAGGCAGCTCTTGCTTCAGAAGTCGAAAGGATATCTTCCACAAACCGCTTCTTTGCCAAACATGATGTAAGACATAATGGACTTCCAGCAGGTCCTCAAAATGCTCCCAAACCTGTACATCTCTACTCAGTGCTACATGCAGCTTTTGGCCTACGTTATTATGGTCTCGGCTTTCTGAAATTGGCTGGTGGTCTCTTGGGATTTTCTGGGCCTCTGCTTTTAAATCTGTTGGTCAGTTTTATGGAGTCACATCAAGAACCTCTTAGCCATGGAGTGTTGTACGCACTGGGACTCTTTGCTAGTTCCTTCCTTGGAGCCATTTTACGTAATCAGTTTAATTATGAGATAAACAAAATTATACTTACTGTACGTACTGCGGTTATTTCAGCCATCTACCAGAAAGCTCTACGGGTAAATGGAAGTAGCCTGGCTAGCTTCACCACAGGTGAAATTGTCAACTTTATGAGCACAGACACTGATAGACTAGTCAACTTCTGCTTTAGTTTCCATGAGCTGTGGAGTCTTCCTTTTCAGTTTGCTGTCACTCTCTACCTTTTATACCAGCAGGTAGGCATAGCCTTCCTGGGTGGACTGGCTCTGGCTGTGCTACTTGTGCCCATTAATAAAGTCATTGCTAACTGCATCATGGAGAAAAACAAGGAGATGCTGAAGCACAAAGACGTACGGGTCAAGGTAAGGTGAGAATATATGACACTGTAATTTTTCTGGTACATGCATATACAGGTAGTCCTTGACTTATGACCACAATTTAGCCCAAAATTTATGTTGTTAAGTGAGACATTTGTTAAGTGAATTTTGCTCCATTTTACCACCTTTCTTGCCACACTTAAGTGAATCACTGCAGTTGTTAAGTTAGTGACACAGTTGTTAAGTGAATCTGGCTTTCCCATTGACTTAGCTTGTCTGAAGGTTGCAAAAGGTAATCACATGACCCCAGGACATTGTGATCATCATAAATATGAGTCAATTGCCAAGTGTCTGAATTTTGATCATGTGACCATAGGAATGCTGCAACGGTCGTAAGTGCAAAAAATGGTCATGTCACTTTTTTCAGTGCCGTTGTAACTTTGAACGGTCACTAAATGAACTGTTGTAAGTTGAGGACTACCTGTATGGCCATCGCTGAAATAGTTCCAGTTAGTACCGAGCTCCTTTAGAAACAAAATGTGGACTCTACAGAAACAGCTTGCAATAAATGCATGTTTCTACTGGCCTTCCAGGTGCAATGCATGAAACAGATTTATTCATAGAATTGGGAGATGCCAACTTCACATGAAGACATCTATTTCATTCAGGAAATCCCAAAGCTACTGCATCTTTAGATCATGGTTCTAGAGATAATTACCGAAGTTAATATTTTTTGTATGCGAAATGCGTGCTCTACAAAATATTCATCCCAAAGGGACATTCCAAAGACTTTCAGATGTACATTGAAAGGATTGGGTATTTTGGTTATAACTTAGGCTATTTCCTAATTCGACTCTTCCTGTGCAATGGCTCTGACCGATTAATGGAAGGAAATTGTTCTATTTGCAACCTTCCACCCTTTTGAAATATTTCTTCCATTATATTTTCTTTGCAGAAATAAAGAACAGCTGCACAAAATCTTTTGGTTGCTAATCCCTCCATTTTAAAGCCTCTCAGATAGATAAGCTCACTTTTTTTTTTTTGGTTCTACTAGCTACAGAAAGGAAACATGTTTTGTGTTCCCTTGTACCTAATACGATCAGCTGAAGGCTGCCCTGTACAGATGGCGTAGTCGACTTACGATTAGTCACTTAGCAACTCTTCAAAGTCATGAGAAACCCCCTCCCAAAGCTACTTATGATCCGGTTTCAAAGTTACAAAGGCCCTGCAGACATATGACCACATTTTGGGTGCTCAGCAACCAGCCAGCATTTACGGATGTTTGCAGCATCCCACAGTCACACGACTTGATTTATGATATTTTTTTCTGGAAATGGGCATCTACTTAGTTTCCAGCAGAAACCATCCCATAGCAAACAATAGGTTTAACGACTGCCACTTTTGCTTAACGACTGCCACAAAAAAACTTGTAAAAATCAGATCAGTCACATGATGACCTGCTTTACAACCATCATGATTTAACGATAATTACCAGGCTTAATGAGAGTCATAAGTTGAGGATGACTTGTAGTAGATTCTGAATGCATGTCACGGAATAAACATACCAGCTATGATTCTTTGACTATCAGCTTTCTTTTTATTTTTTTCAGCTCATGATGGAGCTCTTGGGTGGTATGCGAGTGATCAAGTTCTATGCCTGGGAACCGCATTTTGATGCTAGAGTGAAGGCATGCCGAGCCAAGGAACTGAAGAGCCTGCGAGCAATTAAATACCTCGATGCTGTGTGTGTCTACCTCTGGGCAGCATTGCCTGTGGTTGTCTCCATTGTCATTTTCATTACCTATGTTTTATTAGGACACCAGCTGTCTGCCACCAAGGTGAGAAGTGTTGCTGTTCTGAGTCAATCCTTCTCTTTGTTATTCATTAGTGACTTGTTCATTTCCATGTTTGATGATCAGTTTGGCTAAAATCTTAACCTTTGCATACAACAGAAGAACACACAAACATTATTTAAGGAAGCTAACTTCAATAGAATACCTTATTTGTGCGCTTGACTGCAGTGTTTATGTTTACTAACAACACAAGGACTGCCAGTGGTTTATTATGTTATTCATCAACTTGTGACTCCAGGTGCTGCTGTATCAGATATACAAAACTGAACATAAAACCATTAATCCAAAATACATATACACAAATACTGTGGTGTTTGTATGACCCAACCATACCCAGTTTAATCATAAATCATAAATATCCAATACTAATTAAAAGCTTTCTGATAAAACTCAGTTTTATGGCCTTCCTGAATATCATCAAGGGAGGTTACCATCTGGCTCTAGGGATAAGCTATGCTATGGGAATGGAGTACAAGCTGAGAAACATAAAGCTCCTAGTCCATTACTTTCAGTTGACTAGAAGAACTCTCAACCTCCAACTTTGGCACAAACATACCAGATGGGTTAACTGCTGAACCCAAAAGTATCCAGTTGCCAAGCCAGATATACTAAATTCAGCATTTTGAATTGTATTACAGCCTACAGGAGACAGCGCAAAATCAATGTTATAAGATATCAGTGGCTGTCTTCTGCCAGCAGATAAGCTTTTGCCTTTTCCAAATTCAGTTTCTGGATAACTTACAAAGGCAGCCCCATGTAAACCACATTGCAAAAGTCAATTCTAGAGATAGTAAGGGCCCAAGTTAGTGTTGCCAAGGCCTTATTCCCCAGAAATGTGTGCACCAGACAAATCTCGGCAAGCCCAGTTTGCAGTTAGCAATAGTCATTAGATTATTAGGGTCTCCCAAGTAATGCCTATTCTTTCAGGATGAATTTTTGCTTTCCAGAGTTATTACTGGAGCAGCAATAGACCAGGTAGTTTCTACACAGGCAATGTCTTCATTTCAGTTTGTTTCTTTTGATCTAGTCTCTTACATTGTGAGTTTGGTGAGTTAGCAGTGTCTAACTACCCCAAAAACTTAACAAACTCTCCCAGTAGCTTCTTATTAAAAGCAGAGGAGAGAGTAATGAACCCTGCAGTACCCCACAAGTGAATAGTTTACCTGTTCAATATCTCTCCAACCCACCACCTGGTACTAGCACCTCAGGACAGCAGGAAAACTGCAAAACAGCATCTTGTACTCTTAACTTTTGCAAGATACCAGAATTGATGGAATTGAAAGTCATCAAAAGTATCCAGTTTCTGTCCCATGCCCATATCTTAATATTGATTGAAGTGGATCCATATAATCTAGAGTTGTTGTAATCTACCACACTCTCAATAAACTTTCCTAAAGCGGTAAGATTGGTGGAAACCAGGCAATAGTGATCCAAATTGGTCATCTCCAGGGGACATTGCCAATGTATGGAATTTAACATGCAAGACTAAATTCTATCTGTTCTGTTCTATGTTCTAATTCTGTAACCCTCAAGTTTCCTTTCCAATTTGAGAATATGTTTTTAGCTCTGTTATGAAGTATAATTCAGATCTCTTAAGCAACTTAATATGTACATGTAAAAAACACAGTCACAACTTCCAAAGATGTACATTAAGGGCTTTATGTTCTGTAGCTGGTCAGTTACAATTGTTGTTGTGGTTCCATCTGGCTACATTATATATTCATTTAATTTCCATATTCTTGCCACACAAGAACAAGAATTCTTTCATGTTCTAGATAGATATCTGCATTTGCTTCCGCTGCTTCATTTTCTGCTTTGTCAAGGTGGTATTTTATTCATTTGGTCAAATGTTAGGATTACCTCTCATTTAATTTTCTCTCTCCATCATAGGTTTTTACAGCTTTGGCCCTTATCGGGATGCTCATTCTTCCCCTCAATAATTTTCCTTGGGTGCTGAATGGGATCTTGGAAGCCAAAGTATCCCTAGATCGAATCCAGCACTTCCTAGAGCTCACAGACCAAGATCTGCATGCTTACTATAGCAGAGGTACAGCAATAAAGAAAAATAAAGAAATGGTGGGCTGAAACAGCAGAGTGACAATAGCAGTTCTGGTTCATGTGAAGTAAATGTGAAAAGAGAGAATAGATAATTGATGCTTGAAGATTATGTTTGCTGAAAAAAAAAGTGTGATTAGCAACTTGGTGCCCCAATGCAGTTTTCTATAATCACTCATGCCTACCAATGCTCCAAAAATCTAGAGCCCCAATTTTCTGAAAATCCATCTTTTATATGGGAAATCTATTAATCAGGGCAAGGAAAATTAAATATGTGAGCTGAACCTAATTTGCATTCTATGACTGAACATGTATGTTTCTTATTAAAGGCAGGGAGCTTCCATGAGTAGCTCTGACAAAAATCTTTATCTTGGGTAAGGTATGTACATCAATGTGTGAAATCAATTATATCTGTACATATAAATATATCTATATTATTATATCTGTAAATGTACTATTAGCTACAGATTTTATAACAGCTGTACTGTTCTGTTTCAGCTTGCCCTTTAAATCCATCTTCTGCCTTGGAAATGCACAATTCTACCTTTTCATGGTCCCCAGAAAGCAAAGAAACCTCTGAATCTCATGTACCAAGAGGCCAACTTTTCATACAGAATCTGTTGGTAACAAAAGTGAGTAATTAGGGGGAATTATAAAGGCAAAAGCACTGTCTAGATCACTTAAGGGTGGTGCCTTGGTATTTCATTGTATGGAAAGAGAAAGGACATGCTCTGAATGAATGAATTAAAGTTTGCAATATAACAGCAAGACTTCAGGCTAACCTGTGAAAATTTTGATATTTGTTTCTTTCTAGGGTGCATTAGTCGGGGTCATCGGGAAGGTTGGATGTGGGAAGAGCACACTGCTTGCAGCTATCACAGGAGAACTTAGTAGGTAAATAGTCAATCATACCCTGCTTCTTTTAACTTTTAACTAATTATTTAATTTGTTACGATTCAGTACAGGTAGTCCTTGATTTACAATAGTTCATTTAGTGACCAAAGTTGCAATGGCACTGAAAAAAAGTGACTTATGATCTTCTGATTCTATAGATGTCTCCAGTTTGGATCTCAAAACCCCAGTAATTCATTAAAGCAGCCACTTCTTTTTGCAGACGTAATGGCAGTGGCATTTTTAAAACTGTGAGCCTGAAAAAAATATGCTGCTATTTTAAGAATCATTTTAACTAGCAGATTCCTTAAAGCATTAGCATCTGTTTTCAGAATTATGAAGAAGTTGAAAAAAGGATGTAGCTATTGACATTATACTTTAAAAGGTGCTACTGCCTTAAAGAGTCAGCTTGTTAAATTATTGTGATGCACAATTGTGCTATCTACAAATAATGCAGGAATAGGCTGGAATTGCTTCTAGTTGTACCCCTTACCACACAATATCATTTAATCTTCAAAGGGTCTTTCTCCCTCTCTCTCATAAGTATATTATCTTTTTATCCCTATGTATATCTATATGCATAACTCAAGGGGGTGATTATACCTAGTAAGCCTGCCTCCTGTTTTTCCCCACAATAACAATCTGTGAGATAGGTTGGGCTGAGAGAAAGGGACTGCCCAAATATTCCCAGCTGGCATTCATGACTAAGGAAGGCCTACAACTCATAGTCTACTGCTTTCCAAGCTAGCAACTTAACTGCTCTAATTGAATTGTTGCTCTCTTTCCCAGTGGTCTTTCATCAGCAACTGATCAAGTTTACACTTGGTCTGGGTAATCACAATAGGCCTCTGGTAGACTAAAGCTTCTTGATCAAAACCATCTGACTTGACATGATGATACCTAGTATTTCCATAATTGAATGTATTTATTTTGATCCAGGCAATTGACTTCTGCATATATTGCAGAATGTAATGATTAACCGGCCCCATTGCCCATAATCATTTGGATAGCCATTTTGTATGCCCTTTCTTCACTGATGATATGTTTGTAGTCAAGGTGAACAGGTTTATGTTTGGGATTTGGAGAAAGGATTTGGTTTGGCTGCTCAAGAACCCTGGATCCAGTTCACCAGCATCCGTGAAAACATTCTCTTTGGGAAGGAATATGACGCTCAATTTTATCAGCAAGTAATAGATGCCTGTGCTCTCTCTGATGACTTGAACGTGAGTATTCCATAATGTACAAAATAACTCCTATAGGTTCTTCAAGAAATTAATTAATTAAGCAAGTATTACTTAGTGCTGCTACAACATCCTCTGGGGCCCAGAGCCGCCTACACGCAAAGGAGCTCCTCCCTCCCCCACAAAAAAGTATGTAAACATTTTAGTATGTCACTATTATAGTATAGGTATTTTCAATTTGCTTATATACTAATACCATGGTGCACAGGTTTGTATTTGGTAAAAGTTGCACAAAATATTTTTTTCTCATATGTGGCACATCAGAATTAGAGGGAACAGTGCTCAGGAACAACCATATATCTGATAAAAGAGTGTTCCAAAGGGCAGGAGTTGCTGTGTTAAGTATCTCCAAGTTTTAACTTATTTCCTGTGTTCCCCCTGCCTATCCCATGGCAAGAAATTGTGGCATTAGTGTTTGGCAGTTTGCTGCTGAATTTTTATTGATGTACTGTTGGGGTTGACAGAAGAGGTGATCATGATATATATGACATTTGGCCTATGTGTTGCATATTGATATAATGGCGTTATGAATTAAGCATCCGGTTTTGAATAAGTGTCTTTATTTCAGTGCATCTATTTAGCAACTGTTCTGTTAATTATAATTTATCTATTTAACTTCTAGATTTTGCCAGCAGGTGATCAGACAGAGGTGGGTGAGAATGGAGTCACCCTCAGTGGGGGACAGAAAGCTCGTATTGCACTTGCTAGAGCTGTTTACCAGGTAGATAAAGGACGGGATGAATGTTATTGTCGTAGGTGATTTTTATTTGTGTATTTATTCAATTTCTATAGCCATCTGAGCAAAGTGACTCTGGGAGGTGGCAATAGGCGATGGCGATCCCTGCAGCCTGAAACAGCTGATCGTCGGGAGGCTGATTCAAGCAACAATCAGCTGCTTTTGCTAATCAGGCTGTGCTGAAGCTGAAACAGGCTGTTTGCTGCAAGGAGGCAAATTGCTGGGAGGCAGAGGTCGAAGGGTGGGGGCTGGCAGGTGGGCAGGGTTTCGACAACATTCGGGTTATAAGACGCACAGACATTTCCACCCACTTTTGGGGGTGGGAAAAGTGCATCTTATACTCCAAAAATTGGGTGCATGCTCCCTCCCAAAAAAGAGGGGGGGAGGAGGGGGAATTCCACAATCATTCTGTCCCCGATGCCTGGAAGAACTATGTGGTCTTCAACAATGCCAGGAAGGGTATTCCACAAAGAAGTGGCTACAATAGAGAAGGCCTGTCTCCTAGTTCCAATGGTCAACATTCTTTGGCTGACAGGATCTGAATTATACCCAGTTTGTTGGATCAAATTAGATGGGTAAAGATTTTACAATTCTGGGTGAGAAAGGGCTTAGACATTACCACTCTTTTCTACAGGAGAAAGAATTATACCTTCTGGATGATCCACTAGCAGCTGTTGATGCAGATGTAGCTAATCACCTTATGCAGAAGTGTATCCTAGGAATTCTCAGACACAAGACTCGGATTCTTTGTACCCACAGAATTGAGGTTTTGGAAAATGCTGACATGATAGTACTGATGGATAATGGCAGAATTCTCAGGGCAGGTAAAGCCTGATGCCCTCTACTGTTCTCTTTGCCTAGGGCCTGAAATAATTACCTCAGAAAAGGAATTCAGAATGTGAACCAGACTCCTGTTTTTTGTTGGGAGCTTTTTATCAGCTTTTGCATGCTTATAAAGAAGGATCAATGGTTCTTTTTCAATTCCAATGGCTCTTAAAATTGCCCGGAGGGCTTTTCAAAATTTGTTGCATTGTAAATTCCAACAAAAAGCTCATTATCAATAAGTATAATTAACTACATGCACAGGTATTTTGTAAAAATATTGGCTTAAGAGAAAATACTGAATTAATTGCTCTACATAATAGAGAATTTGTTTTCATATTCACAGCAAGCATACCCTGTATAATAGAAAAAGGGACAAAAATATGCTGGTGAACCAATAAAATTAAGGATGAGGGAATTATTCAGAAAAGCTAATAAAGCACCACACAAAAGACTTAACAGTTACAACAGGAAAATGAAATGGATGTTAAAGAAGCAATAGTGGAAGACTGTAAACAGAAGTGTAAACATAGCAAAATCTTCCTATTTTTCTAGGTATTCCAACAAACATTCTTCCATTGGTAGAAGCTATCCCTAAACTTGGAGCAATGACCAAGAGAAGGAAGGACACAAGTAAGTACTAGGTATTTTCATCATTGTACAGGAATGTGTTTATTGAAATCAGTCAAAACAATGTAAGAATGAGGTAGTGGAATAGAGAATAAAGCTAGTTTAGAATTTTTTTAAAAAATAGAACACAACTGAGCCCACAAGATACATAAGCATAAAGGGCTTGTTTATTGTGCGTTTTTTTCCAAATGTAATAATGGAGACAGGAAGCACTAGCCCACTCTTCCTCTGATCAGGTACCCTCCAAATGTGTTGAGATTGTAGTAGTACTGCCAGAATTGCAAACCAGTATAGCCATCTTGAGAATCCTCCTAGTATAGATAGAGGAAGCTGAGCTAATGAATCTTGGTGATTTCCCAATAAGTAAAATAAATCTCTACTTGCATAAGATATCTGAATATGTCTTTGGAGAGGAAACAGAACTTCAGATATTTTGTCCTATTGAAATCATGTGAGCAATGAGAGTACCTTCTAGTTCAGCCATATCTTCTCCTTAATACAAATTTAGGAAAAATATGTAATGGATAGGAAGTAAGTATGCATGGCCTCCCAAGAACTAAAAACTTTAGAAACATTTAGTTGCACAAACTGAAGCAATGAAAATAGAAAATAGAATCCTGTACCCTACATGTTTTGTTATTTTGTAAATTAGGTGAAAATATATTTAAAAAATGCTTCAGGTTTTCAAGTTTCAGGGGAAAAATGCAATTAGTAATGCCAGTAGATGCTAATGATCCTGCAACAGCCATATTCCATTGGTGCTTACTATTGAATTGATGTGCATTTGAGGAAAGACTCAGGAAGAAAGTATTATGGATTATAAACTAGGGAAATGCAGCATGACTGCACTAGTAGCACAACAGGACACCAAAGACATCTAAATCTTTTATTATAATAATAGATATTGAGTTAACCATTACCTGCAAAGACTTTGGTTACAAGTTCAGGAATAACTAGTTATGATTTCCCTTAGGGAAAGACAGGCCATATATTTCAAGAAAAAATGACTGACAAAGAAGTAGAATTCAGGTATTTATATTCAGGTACATCCATCTGAATATCTTACTTATTACCTACATTAAAGAGTGGCTGTAGTTTGCTTTTGAGTAATAAAGTAGGATTAAAGCTTCACAGAAGTCATAAGAAGTCCTCAGGTTTTAGGAGTGGGTGTTTCCAGTCGAGAACCTCCAGTGTCCTATTACAGTTATTCCTGTTTCCTGGTATTATTATTATTCCTGTTTCCAAAGTAGATGCTGAATGCAATAAAGTGGAAGACGTGGAGCATGAGGAAGAAGAGCCAGCCCAATTAAGCTATTTTCCTAAGCAGGAGGAAGAGAAAAAAGAAGGGGCAGTGGCTTTCAAAGTCTACAGGGCATATTGGCTGGCTGTTGGCAGCTGCCTAGCATTTTCCATACTCCTTTCGTTGCTGCTCATGCAGGGTAAGTTTATAACATTGTTCTTTCCCTGTTCAGGTTTCTCTCTGCTCTTGATCGCTGGCTATTTCTCGGCAATTCCAATATATCCCTAGTAAATATATACGCATAGTTTTATTGTTGTAATCACAGGTGATAACAGTGTTTGGAA